>CALNHX010000607.1:0-308589 GCA_940337035.1 Agriotes lineatus | reverse complement strand
ACAGATTCTTCGTCTTCTTGCCTCGTTGAGTTGAAAATGTATCTGTTATAGATGTTTATTGTAGGCGTAAACTGCTTTTCCAACTTGTCCAAGATTTTCTTAGTTGTATCTAAAAGTTCACTACTGTGTAAAGGTAAATTTACATATATTTTATACCCTTCGCTTCCTAGCAGCGTAAGCAACGTTGCGACTTGCACTTCCTTCGGTTTACTTGTTAATTCGGTCGCTATCGCGTAGTTTTCATATATTAGTCGAAAATACTTCCACGTTTCAACCATTTCTGCACCTTGTTTAATTTTTAGCGGTGCCGGACAGGGTAGGTTTGCATTGGCCATTTGGAAACAGCGACTTTCGACGTGCGCCGTTTTCGATGTAGAACCAGTTCCTGTGTCTCAAACAGTGACTTTTGACGTACACCGTTTTCGATGTAGAACCAATTCCCGCCTATCGCTAACCTTACTTCTCACCTGTTGTTTTCCTGTGCTTCGTTTATTTCTCTTATATCTATTCTGACCTTTCGATTTCTGCTTCAGTTGCACTTTATTCCTGATCAGTTTTGACATAAATATGGTTTCCCCGGTTGATTATTTTGCTTGTTTTGCTTAATTCAACTGGACCACACCTGATACCATGTTTCTGTATGCTCTGTCACAAACGAACTCTTTATTACCAACTAGTACCAACCTAACTATACATCCGTTACAAAGGTGCAAAGCTCTCAAACTACACGAGAACACAGGTGGGCAAATTTGCTTCCGCTCGACCTTCAGAGCGTGGACAGCAACGGTACAAGACGCCGATCCCCCAAGAAAAAGGTTTACGCTGGCCTACTCCCCCTCGCACTAAAACTCCAAAGCTCTCCTCGCACCCTCGATAAGCAAAACTGGGGCCGAACTCGTTTAATTCGTTTACGAAAAGTTCCACCCGACCACTAGTGACGGGGCCGGGGGGCAACAAAACTGCACGTCTTTTGTACTTGAAGGCTCGCCACTAATTAAAATTCTCAATACACGGGGCCTGATGACAGCCCCCCGCGCTCGAATGAACCCATCTCGCTTCCACCAATACCAGCTAAATTTTCTGTCCCATTATTGCACCACTTTCCGAAGTGTTGCGAAACAAAGAAACGTCACTGCGAATATTTTAAAAGAACAAAAGGACCTCGAAAGTTCTGGAATAATCGATAGCTAATTTAGCATATAATTTCGAAGAAAGCCTCGCTTGGCCTGGCAGAAAAACACAGAGAACAAGGAACACAGAAGGTTTAGGAACATTCGACAGCCAATTCAGCGTATTATTTGCAATATGATCCCGAAGGAAGAAACCACATTTTGGTCTTGCTTGAGCAATCAGCTCCTTTAGTATTTAGAGAATTGCTTATTAAAGAAAAGCAATGCGAGGCGCAAGCATTTCAATACTCGTTTAACTAAATTCAATTATGTTCTAGGTACAAGGCCGTACTAAAAATTATTGAAGCGGAATAAAATTAAAATCACCTTACAGAGTTTGATTGCCAAAAACGAGTCGGCGGGCCGAGTTTTGCGGCAATCAAACGAGTCTCGTTAACTGCCATAAGCAAACGTGTATTGTTCAATATTTTATCTTCAATAATAAATTCGGGTTCAATGTATTTCTTTATACAAAAAGAGTGCGGTAATATACATTACCGCATTGAGTACGGTAATATTTATCCATTACCGCACTGAGTGCGGTAATATTCATTACCGCACTAAGTGCGGTAATGAAGCTCTTAACGATACTAAAATTAATTTGGTTAAGAGTCTATAACAACACTGATGAAGATAAATCTTTAAATTGACTTAAATCGATATTACGCAAGCTCCGCCATTTTCTGTCGACTTCATTTAATTCAGTGACGGACAATAATAAAGGAAAATTAATAGTCAATGGTTCTATAGACACATGCCTGTTGGCAATTACTTCAGAAGGTGCAATAATAGCTACTTGTTGTAAAATTTGTTGTAGATTTATTTTTCTATCAAACCTTTGGTATATTTGGCCACAACCTTCAATTAAGAAATCTAGACAGCTCCTTCGAAAACTAAGTCATTTAATCCATGTGTTTTATTACTTAGGGTTCCCATAACAAAAGTCCCTAAATAAACTTCGTGAATGTTTACATAATAATCGGGATTTTTATATTGAATATTGGTGATATTCGTTTTGTCTAAACATGTTTTTTCTATATAACAATCTAAAAGGGTTCTTATAACTTTCAAGTACTAACGTGTTTGTTATGGTACATTAGTAGGTACTAACATGACGTCTGAGAGACAGGCATATAGTTATTTATGAATTTATAACTAAAATTCATTTTTAAACATAAAATACTATGCAATGATGAATCAAATGTATTTTAATCACATAAAAAATATAAATTCAGAAAAATAGTAGCATTTACAGAGCCAAATAAAAAAGGGTGATTAAATTTGTACGTGTTAACTTAATTATAGAAAAAGGCAATTTTTAACATTTATTTTATTATCAGCAAAAATATTTCAACAATGGTATTCTAACATAACCTAACTAAAATAAGTAAGAACAAAATACGTATAAAAATTCACACTACCTTAAAACTAAAGAATTGGTGCAAGATGAACACATGACAAGTTTTTTTTTAAGCGTTTGACTCGTGCATCTCGTGTAAAATCTGACTCATTCAACCCCAAAATTTCGCAAATGGCTAATCTAATTTTTCTAGTCACACGTGGATTCCTGGTCCTTCTTTCAAGATGTGATCTTACCAACTAGAAAGCCAGTTAAGGAGCATCCGTGCAAAACCGGCTATATCCATTTTTTCGGTTTTTCGTTTTTACATCTTTAGCTTCAGTTCTATCGACTACTACAGTGATTTGGTTCAAAACCGACTATATCAATGTTAAAATTACATTTGAAAAGTAGGTTTTAGAGCAAAACCGGTCAAATCCACGGGTGTTCAGCAAACCCTGCTATATTCCATTGCCTTTATGAAGAGCCTGCCGTGGTGCCGTATTAATATAACTCAACTGTTTTATTCTGTTTAATTTTTTAACTAAGAATGTGCGTTATTTTGTAGTTTATAGATATATTTTATTATTATTTTGAAAAATAAAGTTTCTTTCCACATTTATTAATGGATTTTGAAGCAAACCCGGCTATATCCAATTTAAAATTATAATCTTAATAAGAAGTTTTTGAAAATGAAAATATGTCCCATCAATCAAGTACATTAAAGCCCTCAAGACCTAACTTTGCCTTTTTGTAGATACTTTCTTTTACAATAAAGGAAGTATTGGATTCACCCCAAAAATTCGAAATTGAGTTTTCAACAGATCTTCAAGTTTTAGAGCCCCTGAACCCAAAAAACATATTTTTTTCATTGGTCTGTCTGTGTCTGTCTGTCTGTGAACAGAATATCTCAAAAACGAAAAGAGGTATGGCGTTGAAAGTTCATATATAAGTTTTGTGTACTATGTAGATGCAACAGCAATCTTTTGAAAAAATCGCATAATCGGAGGTGGGTGTTTACTCTTGTGATTTTTCAGTTTTTTTCGATTTTTTTCAAAAACGGTTCTAACGATTTTTTTCAAACTTCCAGTTGAACCAGTTGTCAAATATTACATTTCTGTTGGTATTGTATAAAGATTGTTTTTATACTCATCTAAAAGTCCTTTGCCATCGAAATCCTTACCATCATAAAAATATGCGTTGTAAAAATACCCAGTGCGTACACCCGTAAGGCACATAACTTTTATTCCATATTGTGTAGGTTTATTGGGCAGTACATTTTAAATTTGCATCTACCCCTAAATCCAATGAGCATCTCGTCAATATTGGTCCATTCCCCGATTCTGTAGCAATTTTGAGAGTTGGTAATTTCTTTTTGTTTATCCGATTCATAACAATGTCACACATTTCATCTGTGAATAATAACTTCCAGAAAGTTAACGCATCTGGTGTAATTCCTATATTTTTAGCTACTGGACGTAAGGACGGCCATTTCACGATACTGCTATGCTTTCCTGTACGAATTCTGGATGGCATAGGCTGATTGGACCATTTAAATGAATATCAGTAGGTGGATCTTTCTAAAATTTTGTGTAGGGCCATAATTTCTCATTCTGAACAACTTTTCCTAGTAAAATTTCGCCGTATCGTGAACAAAAAGGGTAGTTTACCTGAAAAGAAAATAGTTTTCGCTTCACTGTCAAGGCCGACTTCGTTTTTCAAAAACTGAACATATTCTTAAAATTCTCTTCAAACCAAGCAGGGCTTAATCCCACAATCTTAAAATCGAATTCAAACATTCTTAGTCCATCGCACCTTTTGTAACATCAATCCTGGGACGCACTGTATATTTGAAACAGAAGCTTTCTATCAAAAGGATACTCAGATTGCAGAAGTGGGAAGAAGTTAAGTTAGCTTGGGCTTTATATGGCATACTTGGAAATGTCTTCAAATCAGACAAATATTCTCAATATCTTAAAAGGGTATTTAACCAGTGAGGTCTTCCTAAGTTGACTTATGCGTCAGAAACTTGGACTCTTACGGAAACGATGCTAAGAAAAATGAAAGTTACGCAAAGGTAAATGAAGAGATCGATGCTTGGAGTGAGACTACGGGACAAGAAATCAAAACGATTGGATTCGAAACAAAAGTAGAGTAAAGGACATGTAGCACGACAAATAGCATCTTTGAAATGGCTATGGGCAGGATAGCTCATGTGAAGACGTGATGACAGATGAAGCAGAAAAGCTACAGAGGAGGCCTAAGATGAGAAAACGACACCACGGCAAACCACAAACAAGATGGAGAGATGACCTTATAAAAATAGCGGGAAGACATTGGATGGATAACACACTGAACCGATCATCTTGGCGAGAATTCGGGAAGACGTACATCAAGCGATGGAATATATAACGCCGAAATATGATGGTGATATCATTTCATCTCGTGACAAGCTCACAAGATTTGTATTAAGCCATCACTTTTTCAAAACACGAGTTTCTTAAATTACTGATTAACGCTTTACGTTATGTTAAAAAATTTAAAAGAATTGTTAAATAAAAACACCAGTTATTGATAACGATTTTGGATTTTCCATATACATGCTTCCATTGATTAATACCATATGTTCAACACTTAGGACGGTACACTTCTATATAATACCGGGTGACTATAAATGATTGTGATTTTTTTTCTTAGGTTGGCAGTGTTTATGTTGGTGGCACTGTAAGTCTGTGTCAAATTCAACGTTCGCAGGTTAGGTTTTGCGTCATTCTGTGTCAAAACTGACGCAAAATCTAACCTGCTAACCTCGAATTTGACATAGAGTTACAGTGCCACCAACATAAACAGTGCCAACCTAAGAAAAAAATCACAAATCATTTATAGTCACCCGGTAGTAGATAGCTACGTATTCTCACCTTCTGTTTAAATGTAATCACAACTTTGTCATGCTTAAGCTAGACAATTTAGATACTATTGCTAGCTGTATGGATCTAAATTTTTAATAAACAATTGAGCTGTGAATAAATTTAAAATCATTTTTTTGTATTCGCTCCCCAAACTGGTTACTTTGGAAACTGTCTAGGATCCTCAAAATGGCCATTTAGAGGCCTTGTACTTAAAGCCGTCATGGCAACATTTTAGCGGACTCAAACATTAGTTGCCATGACGACTTTAAGTACAAGGCCTCTAAATGGCCATTTTGAGGATCCTAGATAGTTTCCAAAGTAACCAGTTTGGGGAGCGAAAAATACATGTTCGCGCGGCCTCCTAATATAATGCCGCGTTAATGGTAATTGAAACTTCATATTATAATGTTTGGAGAGCTAATACAAAAAAACGTTGTATGCAACATGTCCTCAAATGGCTTTAGAGGACTCATCTTCATATTACGGACTCGGCTGCGCTTCGCTCCGCCTCTTCCGGAAACATTACGACTCGTCCCCTAAAGCCTTGCTTTGAGGACTAGTTACATAAAGTACTATTAAAATCTATCTTTGAAGCTTTAGACAACTGTCGTATTGATTCCCGATATTCACTATGAATTAAAAATATATACAAACTAAGTGAGAAAGTGAGCTTAAAAGACATTCTCAACAAAACAGGGACAGAAAACGTATTAGTGAAATGTAACAAGTTACAAAGTCACTTAGGCAGGATGTCAGATGAGAAATTGCCCAAGTGGATAACACAATGGATACCGAGGGTAGGAAACATGAAGAGAGGTCCTCCAAAAGTATTAATAGCTAAAAGCATGGAAGAACTAGAAAGAGCAATAAAAAAACTCAAAAAAGAATCGAAAATTGAATACTCAAAAAAAGCTAAGATCATGTTGAACGCTCCTGCTGACAAAAAATAGAATTAGATGGAGAAAAACTGAAAAATGTAACATCAGCTTAGAAAAGAGAATGTTAGGCATCACACTAAAGAACAAGATACGATATACAGATATTAGAAAAAGAACTCGACTGGAAGATGTAGTTGAACGAACAGCAAAACTAAAATGGGGCAGGGCCGAACATATGGTATGACAAAGAAGACCAAGATGGTCCAGCAAATGACTTAACTGGCAACCAAAAATGCATAATTGTAGCGCAGGCCGCCCACCTGCTACGTGGAGCAACATAGCACAGGTAGCACGAATCAAATGTAGGCACACTGCTGGGGAAAGAGAAACATGAAAATTTAAGTGGAGGACTGTGTTTGAAAATGGATTTATGTTTAAAAAAGAAGAGGAACATACAAGGTATTTCCTAAATAATGACCATTAGGGAGCCTTGATGTCAATCTGACGTTGACGTAATTTACCATGGTATGGAGTAAGTATAGAGATACTGAATATAGTTTACTAGAGTTGGGCAAACAGCCTGATTTGACATAAATTTTTGATCAAAATGAGATATTTGACATATGTCGAACAAAGAGGTTATGAGAACCAACTTTGCTAGAACTTGCTTCAAATGGGGTAGTTTTCAAAGCATGTGCCACCAACATAAACAGTGCCAACCTAAGAAAAAAATCACAAATCATTTATAGTCACCCGGTAGTAGATAGCTACGTATTCTCACCTTCTGTTTAAATGTAATCACAACTTTGTCATGCTTAAGCTAGACAATTTAGATACTATTGCTAGCTGTATGGATCTAAATTTTTAATAAACAATTGAGCTGTGAATAAATTTAAAATCATTTTTTTGTATTCGCTCCCCAAACTGGTTACTTTGGAAACTGTCTAGGATCCTCAAAATGGCCATTTAGAGGCCTTGTACTTAAAGCCGTCATGGCAACATTTTAGCGGACTCAAACATTAGTTGCCATGACGACTTTAAGTACAAGGCCTCTAAATGGCCATTTTGAGGATCCTAGATAGTTTCCAAAGTAACCAGTTTGGGGAGCGAAAAATACATGTTCGCGCGGCCTCCTAATATAATGCCGCGTTAATGGTAATTGAAACTTCATATTATAATGTTTGGAGAGCTAATACAAAAAAACGTTGTATGCAACATGTCCTCAAATGGCTTTAGAGGACTCATCTTCATATTACGGACTCGGCTGCGCTTCGCTCCGCCTCTTCCGGAAACATTACGACTCGTCCCCTAAAGCCTTGCTTTGAGGACTAGTTACATAAAGTACTATTAAATCGTCACTGTCAATCATGTCTATAGTAAGTCCAGATTCAAAAGCTAGGATTATTTTGGTTTCTTAGAAAACGGTATAAATATCCGGAAAATTGCACATGTATCTAGTTTAATAATGAGTATAGGAATAAAATGTTCGATATCTATATGAAATGTTATATAAAATATTACAGTCACAGGAATGCCGGTAAAGAGGGGAAATTTCAATCGGTTTTTGAACAGTAAAAATAACAAACGCTTAATAAATTTTGTGACTGGGCACTGTTTCGACACCCACGGTCATATAACATCAAATATTTACATCATTGGTGCTTTTCATTAAAATTATTTGTAGAATATTTGTTAAAGTAACATGCGTAACGAAAATATACAGAGCTCCCATTTTAACAATCTCTCTTGATTTGTAGATAGGTAACACATCTTACAATCCGCAGGCTACTTTTTGTTAAAAAATTTAACCTTTATGACGTGGCCTTTTTTATTTAAAACTGGTTTTGCAGTTGTCTCTCGATTGTATGATGTGTTGCTTAGGAATTTGCAAACCTTCAGGGGGTAATGATAAAATGGCTACTCTGTATTTGTAAAAATAGATAAGTATGAATTAGTATCAGTTCTGTGAGTGGTGAACAAAGAAAAAAAGTAGTTAAGTTACCAGAATATGATAGTAATTCAGAGGAAGTAGAGGGGTGGCAGCAACCTCTAAAAAGCATCGAAACAAGATGACAAACAATTGGAAAAGGAAAAAGTGTTTGAAAATAAAGAATCTGCTAAAAGGTGAAGTCTGAATTAGTATGGAGCGTTCATAACAGGAATGTGGATGAAGACGGTAATATTAGTAATATTTATCGCTGTAAGAGATAAATATAGAGAAGAACAATGTCAAGCTAAAATTTAGTTTGAATTATCCCTTTCATAATACAGAGATACTGTTATACCGATTCCAGCTTCCGCATACCTTTGACAAAATACCCACAAAATCTAAAACTAAAATTAACAAAGTCGTAAAAATTTAAGAGAAAAGATCCCATTGAGTTCGATATAAAATAAAGCCCAAAAGAATAATGGACATTTTTGTTGAGAAGAAATTAGAACTATACCAAATATAACAGATCTTATTTCTTTCTTCTGTAGCCTATAGCTTCTAATTTTTTCCATTTTGTTTTTTGTTTTTGCTTCATACTCTGGTTGAGTTTATAGTCTAAGCATGAGGAGGTAGTGGTCGCTGTTTCTCTCTGCACTCCTTCTTACTCTAGAATCCTTTACTAATTTCCATACACTTCTGATTACTAAGAAGTAATCTATTAATGTTTGCTCGTTTCAGCTCTTTTCTTTTTTAGTGTATTTGTATGCCTCTTTGATTTAGACTTTCGTATTGGCTATTACAAGGTGATTTTCTACGCACATACTTATTATCCTAGTTCCGTTGTAATTTTTTATACCTTCTCCGTATTTTCCTAGGCTTCCATTTGTCTTCTTGGTTCTGTTCCCCACCCTTCCATTGAGATCACCTATAACTATTATCTGTTTTCCCTCGCCACCTCTTCTTGTAATTTCTCGAAAAATAAGTTATTTCTTTCTACTGTAGCATCTTCGCTTGGTTCGTAGACTACCACTACTGTTGTTGTTTGATGTGTGCTTTTGTCTATCATGTGTACCACTGGAATTCTTTCGTTTACGCTTCTCGCTCTCTACTTCTGGTGCTCTTTTAGGGTGTACCACTAGTCCCACTCTTGCTCTTGCTCTTTCATTGATTGTCACTCCCGAGTAGTATAATAAGTATCCTTTTGACATGTTTTCTACTGCTTCCCATTTTTTCTTCATTTCTGTGACTCCTAAAATTTCTAATTCTGCTCTCTCCATTTCTTCTATTAGCTCGTTTTCTCTTCCATTCAGGCCTCCCACATTCCAAGTCCCTATTTTAGTTTCTCTGCTGCATTTGCTTATTTCCTCTTTATCGTACTTCCCTTTTCTGTTATTTACATATAATTGCTAAATGCTTGGATGTCATCACTCTTTATCTTCCATATAAGTTGTCTGTCCATCGCCTGTGGTTCGTTTCTCTATTGATAGTCTCTAGTTTGAAAAAAAAGGCGATCACCCTTATCTTGCTTCTGTAATTTTTCAGTGCTATTATCTTAGAGCTACGTGCCTTTTGCTATGATTATTTTCTTGTATCCTACTATGACCTTCTTTCCTTGTGGCCTCTGTATTTGGGCGAGGTCACTAATCTTTTCCTGAGTTAGTCTCTCTTTATGTGTTAGATCGTTATCTATATTAAGATGGTATTAAGCCCACAACTTGGCTCTGTTTGCAGTGCAAGATAATTAACCAATTCAATAAAGCACAGAGTTGAGATATTTTATATACTTGCAATCTTAAATAAAAAAATATTAAATGCATTGATAATGAGGTGCGAGAAAACAGTAAATTAGTCGGAGAAAGGCACGCATGGGCAAAGCATATTTGAGAAGGTTTGAATTGGCTTGTGAATAAATTAATATAATTAAAATGAAAGGTTTGTGCACATGTAAAGCCAGACCATATAAAATTTAATTGACACAAAAGACTTGTTAGCTGCATTTTAAAAGGAGCGTAGTTGTCAAGTAAAAGCAAAGGATAGTGAAAATTGTGAGCAAAGCTGAAAAGTAAATCAAGATGAAGGATAAAATAGAAAATTGCGAAGAGCAATTATAGAAGAAGGCAACAGAAGAGAAAAACTAGCGACGAGTGAAAATGGTGAACTCAGAAATATGAGTGTATTTAAAAATAAAGTGCAATAGAGCGAGCAGTGACATTAATAATAAATTTAAAAAACATTTGTGTGTGCAACGCTATAGAACAATTCTAATTATAAGATAAAAGGCAATAATTTAGATTTAAGGAAACTGTAAATATTAATTATGCACTCAAATTTTATTCCATTTGTGACCATTCATTATCAAAACTAATTTCCGTAACATAGCAACCTCATGATATTTTGTTTATAACAGGAAAGAACAATTGAATTAAATTATTGACAGACAGGGCAAATTGTTGCTCCATTTTCAATTACTGTTTTTATATTAATAAAAGTATTTTTACCAGTTGAAAAGTATTGCATTTTATTGCCCATGTGTCCGTGTTTATATGAGAGTGTTTGTGAGAGGTTCCGCAGCATCAAAATATAAATTTCCAATATCATCCTCCGAGGACATTGCGAGACGTTCAAGTGAAATTTCCGAACATCGTTTCCGGTCTAAGGAAGCATTGATAGCCAGAGATTAGCAGTCCAGGACATCAACCGAGTCTGCAAGAGCGTCACCGTCGACACCTGCATCAGGGAGCATCTCCAGCAGGAAATCCCAGCAGCGTCACTACGACCAGCTCCGAAACCAGCATAACGAGGTAGGATTAAGCTGTAATTTGGGGGTTAGAGTTTGGGAAATGCGCCAAACTACGAGATTGAACCTTGCCGGAGAGGGCTAGCGTTTTTTCAAAAGCCTCGTTACTTCGTGGTTTTAAAAAAAGCCTTGGCGTCAGTAAATTGTGCGAATTCGGCGGAGTCCCAAGCTTCATACACAACTGAAATATCGGCGTGCATTCTACGTCAGAACAAGCAAGAGGCGGTCTACGTCATCCTAAAACAATCAAGGAAAGTTAACAACAAAGACAATGTCTTAGTAGTTGCCATGTGGGAAGATTTGAATTAATTACCTGACGCGGTTCCTCGCAATTTTTCACTTTTAAAAGTTCAAATACGCTGCGGCACTGGCGACATTTTGTGTCATCTATCAGATTGTGAATTATATGATCTACTAAGAACCGCGCATTGGAACTACTGATTTTATGATAGTACAATTCTGATCCCAACCTGAGAATAGAGCTTATGTTTTTTCTGAGGGCTAGTTTGATTGACATTGCAGTTATATAAAATAAAAAGAAAGGCATTCAACCAGTTTCTTTGTGCATTAAATAATACACATAATTCTAACCAGCCTAAAAATTACCGACAGGCAAGTTTGAGCACAGTAGTGAAAAAAATAAATCTGAGAATTGTGATTGGATTTGGCCTAATTTAACTAATAAAATTTTATACCAAAATACAAAATACAAAAATAAGCAAACTATTACAGTCAAAAACATTACAATATATAAGATTTTCCCCATTAAATGTCTTTTGTTTTCCATCATCTTTAGTTTGTCTTCCCATTTATTGAACTTTACTACTGCCATAGGTTATTCATGCCTTGGTGTGATTATGTACGCTGATCGGCACTTTTACACTTTTCGTTCTATAAATGTTTCCATTTTTTCTTTCAATTTTTCATTTTCGTAGCTAAGTTGCGTTATTTCATTTCTACATTCTTGCTGTCCCCTTCTAACTCCTTTAATTTCTTTCATTATTCCTTTCATCATTTCTTTTACTTCTTCTATGCCTTTGATGTCTGCATCTCTCTCTTTTACTTGTACCGGTGTCATGCTTGTTTTCTTGCTCTCTTAAGAGAATCTGTTATGTTGTCTTCCCTCCTTCTTTTCCTGCCGTTTGATGTATCACAATTATATCTGGATTGTTTTCCTTGTATTTTCATATAGGTATCTAATCACAAACCGACTGACTCGTAAACTGAACAATTACCAAGTCACGGAGCAAGCTCGGTTTCAGAAGAAATTTGGCACCAACAAGCACTTACAAAGTATCTAGCTGATAATTGAAAAATGCAATGAATATAATATTTCACTAATAGTAGCCTTTGTGGATTACGAAAAGAGTTTAGATACTATTGAATTAAAATCTATCTTTGAAGCTTTAGACAACTGTCGTATTGATTCCCGATATTCACTATGAATTAAAAATATATACAAACTAAGTGAGAAAGTGAGCTTAAAAGACATTCTCAACAAAACAGGGACAGAAAACGTATTAGTGAAATGTAACAAGTTACAAAGTCACTTAGGCAGGATGTCAGATGAGAAATTGCCCAAGTGGATAACACAATGGATACCGAGGGTAGGAAACATGAAGAGAGGTCCTCCAAAAGTATTAATAGCTAAAAGCATGGAAGAACTAGAAAGAGCAATAAAAAAACTCAAAAAAGAATCGAAAATTGAATACTCAAAAAAAGCTAAGATCATGTTGAACGCTCCTGCTGACAAAAAATAGAATTAGATGGAGAAAAACTGAAAAATGTAACATCAGCTTAGAAAAGAGAATGTTAGGCATCACACTAAAGAACAAGATACGATATACAGATATTAGAAAAAGAACTCGACTGGAAGATGTAGTTGAACGAACAGCAAAACTAAAATGGGGCAGGGCCGAACATATGGTATGACAAAGAAGACCAAGATGGTCCAGCAAATGACTTAACTGGCAACCAAAAATGCATAATTGTAGCGCAGGCCGCCCACCTGCTACGTGGAGCAACATAGCACAGGTAGCACGAATCAAATGTAGGCACACTGCTGGGGAAAGAGAAACATGAAAATTTAAGTGGAGGACTGTGTTTGAAAATGGATTTATGTTTAAAAAAGAAGAGGAACATACAAGGTATTTCCTAAATAATGACCATTAGGGAGCCTTGATGTCAATCTGACGTTGACGTAATTTACCATGGTATGGAGTAAGTATAGAGATACTGAATATAGTTTACTAGAGTTGGGCAAACAGCCTGATTTGACATAAATTTTTGATCAAAATGAGATATTTGACATATGTCGAACAAAGAGGTTATGAGAACCAACTTTGCTAGAACTTGCTTCAAATGGGGTAGTTTTCAAAGCATGTGCCATTATTAGGATATCTAAAACCGATTATAAGGTAATACACGACCAACCTAGTTAAAAATTAGATTTGCATGTGTGAAACCATCGGTCATAACATATTACAAAATACCACCTTTATCACAAGTTTTGCAAGAAATGTTCCAACCAATCAAAATGTATCACGCTGTTTGCCCAACTCTTAGTAAACTATATACAACGACTTTAAGTAGGTACGGATCATAGTGCCCTCTCACTCTAAATTACTTTACAGAAGTTCAGCGTTGGCTGCGGTCGCGAGCAGACATAGAAACCTGATATAGTTAACAGTGGTGTGCCAGTGTCTGGTGACTTTTAATATTAAATTTCACCATGCCATTATGGCTTGTGTGAAATGCAATGGCGAATTTAAGTGAAATGAGAAGACTTTGAGCTGTAATGGATGGTGTGATCAAACCTTTCATCCCAAGTGTGTAAAAATAAGTGATGAAATGTATAAGATCATTACAGAAGTAGACAGCATTTGTTGGTGCTGTGACAACTGCTGTAACATGAAGCAATTTTCGATAGGAAAAATGGTTGCGGATATGAGAGCGACGTTTCAGGGATGGCGAAAAGATCTGGACAAGTGTGCTGATGGGGTGAAGAGACAGGAAACAGCAATAACTAAGCTGACAGATACGGTACGGGAAAAATATGAAAAAATAAATAGCAGTATAAAAAAGTTTGCAAAGATTGAAAATCCAAACAAAGCCTCGCATGCAGACAAGTTGAAAATTAAAAAGAACGAACCTGTGTTGGTGGTAAAACAAAAAAATGAAGGACAAAAGAGTGGTGTCACCAAAGATGCCATTAAATGTAGCATTGATCCCATAACTAGCAAAATCTCGGGAGTAAAACATACTAGCTGGGGTGGAATTATTATTGAATGCAAAGACCAAGAAGCAGTATCCAAACTTAAAGAAGAAGCGTAAACGACTTGTGAGCAATTACAATATTAGTATGCCAAAAAACGTAAACCGCGTATAAAAATTGTAGGAATGTCCAACAAAATGACGGTAAACAAAATTGAAACCAAAATCTTGGCCCAAAATCATTTCTTAGAGCAAGGAAAGGCTAATCTTAGTGTAGTGCATGTAGGGGATATGAAAAACAGAAAAAACGCTTTGTTATTTTGCGTATTGTGAACTAGAACCCGAAAGTTACAATAAAATACTACAGGAAGGGAAAGTTAACATTGAATGGGACAGATGCAAGGTATTTGATGCTGTTACGGTACCAGATGCTTTAAATGTAACGGCTGTAATCACAGAGCAAAATAATTCAAGAAGGAACTGACCTGCCCTAAGTGTGCTGGCTCACACAATATTAATGAATGCAAAGCCGATAAGGAGGAGATTAAGTGCGTGAATTGTAAAGAAGCAGTAAATAAACTAAAGCTAAAGATTGATATACGCCATGAAGCATGGAATACTAAATGTCCTGTTTACAGGCGGAAATTGGAAATTGAGAGAAGCAAAGTAAATTTTTTAGAATAACTAAATCCGACACCACGCAAAAGAAAATACTCTACTTAAATATTCATAGTTTATTGGCTAATTTCGAACAATTAGAGGTGTTAATTGAGATATACAACCCGTCTATAGTAATCCTGTGTGAAACAATTGTAACAGAAGAAATTAATCAATGTGAAATCGCCGTTTCGGGATATTCTGTTATCCAATGTGCCTCAGATTCAAAAGACACGAGGGGTGGTATTAAATATATGATTATTCAGCGCAGTGTGTTACAGAAAAATGCGTGGATTTTAAGTGTCAAAATATCCAAAGGATTTTCGAAAGGTATACGCTTATATATCACAGTCCTAACTCGAGTGATGCTGAATTCCTTGATTTTTTTGAATCACGGTGTGACCACTCCCTCGTTCACCAAAATGTAAACACTATTATCGGCGATTTCAATATCGATGTGTCGGCACAATACACATACAGCAAAAGATTGCAAAAGTTGGTTTCATACTTGGGAATGTAACAGTTAGTAAACACATATACACGAATGGCCCCAATATCAAGTCAAAAATCGACCTAGTAATAACCAACGCATTAAATATGTCCGTAAACATATTAGATTGCAAAATTGCTGATCATGAAACCTTGGAAATTGTCCAGGAAGAGTAAATGCGTGAATACATTATTACATTTGCTACACAAGGGAATTTATTTGCACACAAAAGAAAAGGAAAATCATATATACTTCACAGCAGGGTAGTCCAGGAATTGTCTAGTCGTGTAGCAAACATTTGCCAAGCTAGTTCCTGAGCAGGAATAGGGGGGTTGTGCGGAAGCGCCACTGGTTCGAGACGGTCCAAACCAGAAAACCTACAGGTGGCCGTGTAAGTTCCTAAACCCACTCAGCTGTTACATAAAAATAATAAACGACAAAAAACAAAATAACTTGAAATTACCTAATTGTTTATTTACATATACAAATCTGCACCATGCTTGAAAAGGCGACTAAATCTGCGATAAATAGTTGGTTCGTAAATGGAATAGTTCTTAGATGTTATCTTAGTTTTACGTATAAAAAATGTACAAGATTTTGTGTCAATACTGGTACCATTTCGTAATGTTATTACACTAAAAATTGTGTGTATTCAGCGCAGTGTGTTAAATGCAAAAATTCAAACTCCCGAAAACCCTCGCGGAAGAGATCTGTTAAATTTCAGAACGTTGAGGTACTTGAACGCAACTAAACTGCAAAGGCACTATTGCCAATCGAAAAAAATATTAAAGTAGTTATAAAGTGTACATAACTTATTCCACTCAAATAATCTTAAATAAGTGCACGTGGTGCATCTCGCAGTTACATAGAATTTCGCACATAAAACTGTAAGGGATATCGCCAGCAAAAGGTATAACACGACGCATGAAATCTCATAACACTAGCACGATCCGTATTTCAGTCTAAACGATGGGACGCATAACCGCTAGTAGAGAGATACCTGGGGTTGTTCAGTAGTGCAGCGGCGTCAACGGAACAGCCATGCCGGGGTTTGTTCCACGGAGATGTCCTCTAGTTGGAAATAACTTCAAGTGCAACAGGTTCTTGCACCGGGGGAAAAGCCTCGTGGTTGTCACACTGGGGAGAAGCCGTGCGTTCAAAGGTTACCACATGGATTGAGGGTGCCCAGACCGCGTGGGGTTCTCCAGGTGCGGGGTAAGCAATAATGGAACTCCAAAAAGTCGTAAGCGAAACAGGAGTATTAACGTACCAATTAGGGGGCTACGACAGAAGCCAGAGCTTATGGGTCTACGAGAGAAAAGCCTGAAAATCACACGATATCTGAATTCGACGTCCAACGGAAACACAAAATAACATACCAGAGCTGTTGAATGGCCTATAAGTGGATTGCAAAAATACATAATCATCCCAATATAACTGGCTTCATTTCAGCAATACAACACCATATTTCCTTGGGCTGAACACAAAATCTACCGATAATTTTTGAAAATTACTTGATCCACATAAGTGAAGTATCCAAAATCACATGCAGCCCCAAAAGAAAATAATCTCACGAAATCAGTCTCATAAAATGGCCGCCGGAAATCGTACTAACAATGTATTTTGAAAATTGTATTATAATTCCCTAGAATTTTCAAGGTTTTCCAAAATCATCCAAAAATGCAAAAGTGAGTATGCAACCAAATCTACACCTAGGAACTACAGGTCAATCTAACTACATCCGAAGGTATTTAAGCGAAAATCATACATAACAGTTCTTGACTGCACCTAAATGTAAAATTACACGTAACAACATTATCCAGAAAAAAATGGTTATCGACAAATCTGCATATTCTGATATAATATATCGAAGCAAACTGGGACAATATAACTGGAGCAACACGGAAGCGCTGAACTTAAATGAAAAATCAACTTTTCTAGTGGAAAAATGAAGATATGTTATAATACTTTAGTTAGTCAGAAAACAATTAATATAAATCAACATAATCCTGGTTCACTAAAAGAATTAAAAAACATGCAAAAACAACGGTATGATTCGTATAAAATTGCTAAATGCAATAATTCTGCTGCGGACTGGAGTTCCTACACAAATATTAAAAACAACTATAACCGTACATTAAAAACTTGTAAAAACAAATATTAGGAAAAACAAATTGATTTAGCCAAAGGATCGTCTAAACTAATGTGGAAAAAACCGAAGCAACCTATCAAGAACGAAAATGCAAACAGTGCTAAATTTGTCGAGTTTGATAACAACAAATTGACGGAACCCAAAAAGATAGCCGAGCATTTTAATAAATATTTCGTCGATAATGTGAATGATGAGTAGTTAAGTATGAGAGTTCTGTGACACTCCGCCTACTTCTCTCCTCCCCGGCAGTTTAGGTCCCGCCTCTCGGGTAGTGGTTGGTTGTGCCCCCGCCCACTTCTCTCCTCCCCGGCAGTTCAGATCCCGCCCCTCGGGTATTGGTTGGTTGTGCCCCCGCCCACTTCTCCCCTCCCCGGCAGTTCAGGTCCCGCCCCTCGGGTAGTGGTTGGTTGTGCCCACAGCGGTACGATGTCCTCTTTGCATATCCCCTCCCCCTGCCCTTGGACCGGCCTGCGTTTGGCCCGTGGCTCACTGCCGGCAGATGTCCTTTCACCTGGCAACGATTTGCTGCTGATGGTCAGTTGTAACGATTGATTTTTGCGATTGATTCGATTTACGATGGCGTAGGGGTCGTGTTGCGTTTTTGCAAGCCTACTCGCTGAATTTTGCGCTTGTCCGAATTTGCAGCGTCCATTTTAGTTGGCCATTATCTCAGCCTTATACAGCAAATTTATTATAACGCGTAATGTGGCATTCCCGCTTCCATAAGGGCTTCATTGTTACTATTGGCTTCTAAGGGCACGCCACGCCGTGTGTAAATGCGTTTATTTTAAAATGCAATATATGAGCCGTAACTTTATGAATTAATTATTTTAAATCGTGTTGCGACATGTCGCAACTTCGAGAGATAAATATCAGGGAAGGGCTGTGAACAGCTGCATCCGGTACACCTGCATCCGGTTCTGCCATCGATTGAATAAATATTTAAATTGGCTCTTCAAAAATACATACAGCTCCCCAGGCCTGTGAAGGGCTGTGAACAGCTGCATCCGGCACACCTGCCATCGATTGAATAAATATTTAAATGTAGGATACGGCAATCCTTTTTCTTAAGTAAAATATACACTTCCAGTTGTCGTAAATCTCGCCGCTTAACACCTGCTTTTATGAATTAATTATTTTAAATCGTGTTGCAACATGTCTTCCCCAGGCCTGTGAAGGGCTGTGAACACCTGCATTCGACACACTTGTATGAACACCTGCATCCGGTACACCTGCATCCGGCTCTGACATCGATTGAATAAATATTTAAATATTTAAATGTAGGATATTAACTCCTCTAATATGTGCGTTTACCTGATGCCGGAGCATCCCCCTCTACTATTAAGCATTGTTTGTGTTAAATAAAATTGTAGCTATAATTGTGGAATAATATAGAGCAAGAGCTGTGTGAGTGTGTAACGCAGCGTGTCGAGATGGATGAGTTAATAAAAATAAATCGAAGGGGTGTAACGGTAACATTAAAATTGCTAAGAAAATCTAAAAAAGAGGACGGCTCGATTGGAAGAAAAAGGCATTATGAGACGGAACTAGCAAAACTGAGAGCAGATCAAATACGATTAAAGGAAAATGTTGCAGCAGTTGGTGGTGGAGTTGGCGGAGTCGAAAAAAAGTAAAATGGCAAGACATTGAAAGCGCGTTCAAAAGCCGTATAAGAAGCAGCGTTGTAATAAATTTGAAGTATGATGTCCCCGACATAGATTTATTTTTTAAGGATTCTTATGATTTGGCTCGAAAGCGCATAAAGAAAGTTTTGAATAAGATGGGAGTAATAAAGGCGAATTTTATATTTTGAGGGTATTATATGAAGCCTACAGAGCCGGCTACATTGCATACCAAATTCTTTAATACGAAAATTTTTCAAATTTTTGCAAGTGCAGATATTTTTCAGGTTTGTGACACGTCCGCAGCTGAATTAAACCATAAAATAAGCGAGTTTGAAGAAAGCGGCAGTGGTTTTGCCTTGAAATCTATAAATTATTTGGCTGTAAATATAGCGAAAAGTGGGATTCTGAAATCATAATAATAAAATCGTATTGCTGTAAGATTCGAACCTGATGCGCTACTGCTGCGGTTGTAAATACAATAAAGAGCACAGAGTAGGCAATCATGCAACTGTCGTGCTTACCTACCATGCGTTCTTAAAATTGTTCATAATTAGTTGAGAAGTAGAGATATTGCTGAAAAGTTATGCGACTGAAGGGGCAGTAATCATTTCTGAGCAGAAGTGCGCTTTTGTGTTTTGCAGTCGCAGCAGTAACGCCGGCATTAGTATTAACAACATAACCTCGGCATCGCCATCATCGCCATCATTGCCGCAATCCGCAACTGAAACTGAAAGCTATGCTGATTACTGCAGATGAAATTAATCGTTTGCCTATAGATATAGCGAAAAAGTATTTTGCTAAGGATATAGGGAGACATTTCAAAAAATTGGCGAAATGGCTGCAAAAAGAGTTATGGGACTATGAATATTGTTGGAATCATTTTCCGTTCGAGGGGGATGTATTGGACGGCCCGCCACTGCATAAATTTCAATGCACTTTATGCGCAAGTGAGCTCGTGGTCGATGAAGCGGAACAAGAGAACAAGATAGAAAGTAAAAATTGATTCACAATAGTTCCCGCCATCATGCCGTCCGAAAAATAACTCTTTGCGCATGTGTGGCTTATTATAAGTGTCTACACGTTTAGTAGTAAACTTGTTGCGAGTATGAATTCACGCGCTATGGACGTCGTCGATGTCGTAGCTGCCGATCCTGCCCTGGAAGCATATTTAAAGAAGGTAAATGCTATTAGCAAAACAAGTTTAATCATTTGTATTTTATTTTAATTATACTTCCAGGAGTAGCGGCGACATGGAATTTTAGCGGAGGATGCAAATCTCAACGCCAAAGTTACAGCGGCGGCAGCAGCGTCGATAACAAAAAAGCCAGTCGCTACCATCCCTATGCCAACTACTCTGATTTTAATCGAACCGCCGACAAAGCCGACGTCGACGGCAATGCTATTGTCAGCAACTTTAGTAGTAGCAGCGATAACCGCAGTATAAAAACACTCGTCGATAACAAAAACGCCAGCTGCTGCCATCCCTATACCAACTACGCTGATTTTAATCGAGCCGTCGGCATAGCCAACGCCGACGACGACGTTATTGTCAGCAACTTTAGTAGTAAAGGGTGTTTTTTTTAGAGTGATAGAACTTTAAATTGAAATAAAACACAGAAAAATGTTTTTAATATCCATGAAATTGGCTTTATTTGAAATATAATTTTATGACAATTATGTTTGAATATGATTTCGGGCATGTGACCGCCGCGGCTGGCGTGTAGATGACGTAATCTGGAGGTCCAATTTTCACACACTCTTCGCAGTAAATCAGGCTGTATTTCGGCAATAACGCGTCAAATGTTGGCTTTCAAGTGCTCAATTGTTTCCGGTTTTTCGACGTAGACATGCGACTTTACATATCCTCAAAGAAAATAATCTAACGGCTTCAAATTGCACGAAAGAGGTGGCCAATTAACAGATCCACAAAATGGATCCACGAAATGGATCTGTTAACTGGCCACCTCTTTCGTGCAATTTGACGCCGTTAGATTATTTTCTTTGAGGATATGTAAAGTCGCATGTCTACATCGATGAACCGGAAACAATTGAGCACTTGGAAGCCAACATTTGACGCGTTATTGCCGAAATACAGCTTGATTTACTGCGAAGAGTGTGTGAAAATTGGCCCTCCAGATTACGTCATCTTCACGCCAGACGCGGCGGTCACATGCCCGAAATCATATTCAAACATAATTGTCATAAAATTATCTTTCAAATAAAGCCAATTTCATAGATATTAAAAACATTTTTCTGTGTTTTATTTCAATTTAAAGTTCTATCACTCTAAAAAAACACCATTTAGTAGCAGCAATAACGGCAGTATAAAAACACAAAATTCGGAAGAGCAGCAGCAGCAAGATTTCAAGCACAAAACGCAACTACTTTGCTGCTCCCGTTACAGCTTAATCGAGGAGCTAATTGAGAGGCGTGATCATGTGCATAGTATAAGTATAGGATTTCAGCCCACATTTGCATTGATGTCTGAAATACTAACTTTCCAACCTGTGGTGGCCCTTGTATGTGATAGCAACTATTGTGCAACTCCCGAGCTGCTTCTTAAAGAACAGGATTGGAACGCTCTTTCAACTAATTTTGTGGAGCTGCAGTTTCGCAAGTTTTTCGGAGGAGTTCGAAACAATTTAAGTTCGTCAGAAAAATCTCGCATACTCCCAATCAACGATAATGTTACAGCAGAATTTAATATTGCAGAAAGTCTAAGATTTGTAAACATCGGCTTCCATAATACATCTTTGTTTTTGAGTGCATGCGAATTCGGGAAATGTTTTCATCTGAGTTCAATAATAAACCGTCACATTAGCATGCTCTACGAGTTAAATTTTAGTGCATTTTATGACAACTGCGTGCAAACTATTTCCACAGTGATAGAACTTTCAAAACACAAGAGGCGTTATAAAAACAGGGCTGATTTAAGTAATGCTATTTAGGCCTACGCTAGCATGATGCAATTTTGTCCAACAAATGAGTTTACTTCGACGATATTCACGCAAAACTATCTAGGGTTTTTGGAATTTGTAAAATTTTATCCAGATTCGTTTGTTGGCCATGTCGATGGCGGATATTATCCTCCGGAGGATTTTGACGAGCAGGGCTTTGAATACTCTCATACACTGCCACCGCCATCGCCATCGGCATATATCGATGCGTATGTATAATAAGCAAGCGAATAGTGGATATGGTGCATTTTGAATTTGATGTGCAAGATGCGATCGGCCTCCACTACTCGCCAGTTTATTTTCGAAAAACATTTGCTTAATAAGCAGAAACTTAAACAGCTAATGGCAGCTTTAAGTGAAATTAAAAACGATTTGCATAATTATTATATTACAACAAAATTAACTGCTCAATTTGCTTTTCTAAAAATTACTTGTAAGAGTAGCAAGTAGCGCTATTCATCTGCCGCATGTTAGATTAACTAAGTTAACTCTAGTGCATATAATTTTAATATTTTATTGTATGATGCATTTAGTGGAAATTAAAATAATGTAAAAATGTGGTTGTTTTATTTTTCTGTATAAATAGTAGCTGCAGACAAAGCATATGCCAAATGTTAGTCTACAGCGGCGGAGAGGGCATCGTTAACATGCTTATTAACAAGCTTCCTGTAGAACTTCACATTCCAGGATATCAGTTTTGCGGTCCGGGTACAAAGCTAGAAAAAAAGATTGCTAAGAGGCGATCAAGGCGTCAACCTTCTATATTCATACTGCAAAGCGCACGACATTGCATATTCTGAGAACAATAGTTTAACAGAAAGACATAAGGCGGATAAGATATTAGAAGAAGCGGCGTGGAGTCGTTTCAAGAACAAGGGCACGCCTTTTGCAGAAAAAGCTGCTGCTTGGGCAGTAACAACAGCCATGGAAGTAAAACAAAAATTAGGTTTAGGAATGAAAACCACACAGCGTAAACGTACAACTTTCATTGGCGGATACATAAATAAAATTAGAACAGCAATTCGGCGTAACAGCAAGAAGGCTGGGGCGGCAGGGAAGCATGTTAGCGAGCGGCAACTAATTAAAGATTCTTTAATAGCAGCTAAAAGAGTTATTAAATCTATAAGAGGCAAGAAAAATATTAAAATACCCCGGGTAATACCGATTCCTACAGCTGCAAAAGAAGGTGGTATTTTACCTTTGATACCCATATTCGCCGGACTTTCAGCACTTGGGAGCCTTGCTGGAGGCGCTGCTGGCATTGCTAAAGCTGTACGAGATGGTTAGCATAATAGAAGAAGGGAAGTTATAGCACGAAACAAGAAAGGTGAAGCGCTCTATTTGAAGCCGTATAAAAAGGGTGGAAGCGCGCTGCATATTAAGCGAAAATCCCAGAATGCAAACAACAGCAACCGCAAACGCCGCCGAAAAAACTAGGTAGTTTGCCTCGAAAAGCTTTAACCAACATTGATTTGCAAGAGTATGGAAAAGACATTCCAAGTTTTCGCGGAGTATTTATGCGCACCTCATTGCCATCAAAGCCGCTGAGCAAAGAGCGAGGAATTGTCAATTTGGATGATAATAGGGGCCCAGGAACGCATTGGGTGGCATATAAAAAAGATGGCAAGTGGGTTCTATACTATGATCCATTTGGAGATTTAAGACCGCCAATGGAGTTGGTTAAGTATTTTCGAGGTTGTGAAATATTTTATAATTACGATCAAGAGCAGCAGTATAATACAGTCATCTGCGGCCATTTATGTTTAAAGTTTTTGTGTACAAAAGAAACGACTCGGTAGTTGTTTAATTAGTCATTCGACATGATTCGGACGTTCAATATAGAAGGCAAGGGAAATATTATCTCGACAGGAGATATATTCCCTCCGATAAAATTAGATTCAAATTATACATATTCATTATGTTTGGTTAACTTATACACTTGCAATACGGTGCGCAACATTTTCAGCGGAAATAATAAGCTTCATTATGACGGCGATAAGGAGATAACAATAGAAAACGGAAGTTACGAACTGGATGAAATAGCTGATTATATAAAAGCAAAAATTAGTGATAATCGCGATGAAGCTGAAGCAGCTTTTAAATTGAGAGCCAATAACAATACATTAAAGTGCGAAATTAAATCTATATATGATATAGATTTTAGTAAATCGGGCAGTATCGGCCGAATGCTAGGATTTGGTAGGAGTGTCTTACCTGCAAATACGAAACATACTTCCCACGAAGACGTAGATATAATTTCGACGCCTAATATTTTTATAGATACAAATATTACAAGTGGAGCATACCGAAACAATACGCTGTGTCACAGTATTTTCGAATTTGGCATCAGCGTACCTCCAGGCTATTTTCTAGAAAAAAAGATTTCACATGTAATCTACTTTCCAGTGAATGTTAGCCAAATTAGTAATATAAGCCTAAGGATTGTAGATTATCGCGGCAATTTAATAAATCTTTCTGACGACACATTCAGCAGTGTTCGATTAGAACTTATACGGGAGTAACGAAAATTGGGGTAGATTTTATCTATAAAAGGGTGTATTTATACAAACCACAATTCAGTCAGAAACAGCCTTGCCAAGACACAGACACCGCTGACATAACAGCAGCAACAACAACAGACGCATTGACAGATAGTGACGTTCGTTTTCTCCAATCGCTGGGTTACACCGTATTATCAAAACAAAGTCGACAGAATCGCAGTCAAAACCGGCTCCGACGCCGACGTAGCCTATTTTCAAAGTCGCGCAAATAACATTTTTCATTAATATGACGGCCCCGATGAGAAAAAGAAAAACTATGAATTTAGACACTAAAAAAGAAAAAATGAACTTAAAACAGTCCAATTGTAACGACATAGATAAGTTGAGTATTTTTAGGCGGCCTTATTACGACGCTTCAATTGCTAAAGAAGATTATCATACATATTTGCCTTTTACCTTGAATGCAAATCATTCGGACGCAATAAGAATTGAAATTCAGAGTTCCGATATAATAACGTCCATTTATGACAGTTACATCAGTATTAAAGGTACATATAGGCCAACAACTGCAGGAAAACAGTTTATCATTGTTAATAATGCGGCATATTTTTTCTTCTCTGAAATGCAATTGATCTTGGGCAGCAATCAGGTTATAGATATTTGTAGGCAGCCTGGAATAACGAGTGCAATTAAAGGCTTAGCATCGCATGTCAAAGATGATTTGGCGCTAAGCTGCACTAGCTGGAACAAAACAGCCAACGGCGGTCAGCAAGTTTTTGCAGACGGGCGCTTTTTGTGCATCCTGCCATTGAGCACAATTTTCGGCTTTGCTGAAGATTATAGAAAAGCTATAGTAAATATGAGATCTGAACTTGTATTAATACGTTCAAAGAATAATCTTAATTGTTATAAAAGCGATTTGGGAGATGACGGATCCGATGTTGATTTTACGATAACCAAAGTTTCGTGGGAAGTGCCGCATATTACATTACGTGATGAGTTAAAACTTAATCTAATGAATGAGCTGAGAATAAATCCATCTATTGTGCTGGCATTTAGGCAATGGGAATTACACGAATTGCCGTCATTTAATAATACTAAATCGCAAGTATGGCGAATATAGAATTCGAATGAATTAGAAAAACCTCGGTGGATGCTAATAGCGTTGCAGAAGGATAACGCGAATGTTAGAAGCGGAAATCCGACCAACTTTATACATTTAAGCGTGACCGATCTAACTCAATTCTCAAGTGTTTCCCTATCAACGAATGCATCTCGATTTTGATAGCAATGATTACGTGCCGGCATTTCTAAATTACATCCGTTTCCCCGAAAAGTACTATGAAAAGAGCCGAATAAGTGTTTGTTTAATTACAGCGACTACAAAACTTGCCCAATCTTCGTAATAGATTGTTCTAGACAGCAAAAATCTTTGAAAGATTCCACCGTAGATATAAGTCTAGAATTTGAATCTTCACAAAACTTTCCTACAACACTTAAAGCTTATTGTTTAATTTTGCACGACGCCATGTTAGAATACGATCCGTTTACTGAAGATGTTACGAGATACATTCACACATCCTACTAACTATAAATTTGCGCTATTTTAAAATTCGAATCAGAACCATGAAAATCGTTAAACAGAAATTGTCTTTGCCAATTCTGTGATCCTCGTTGTTCCGGAACCTCGAAACACGGTGATCTATTTCCAGCATCAATTCACTGCATGATTTGTGGCCCATCTAATTCCGGAAAAACTAATGCCATGCTTAGTCTAATATTAGATCCAAACGGGTTGAGATTCCAAAACGTGTGCATATATTCGAAATCGCTGAATCAAACGAAATATCAATTTTTGCGCGAAGTTTTTAAGTTGATCGATGGTTTAGAATATTTGGAATTTAGCGAAAATAATCTCATTATATCGCCAGATAAGGTGAAAGAAGATAATTTATTCATTATCAATGATATCGTATGCGACAAGCAAGACAAAATTTAAAGGTTTTTCAGTATGGGCCCGCATAACGGCACTGACGTATTTTATCTTAGCCAGTCCTATGCGCGAACGCCTAAACATTTAATAAGAGATAACGTAAATATGTTGGTATTATTTAAGCACGACGACTTGAACCTCAAGCATATTTACGACGATCATGTAGGCATGGATATGACATTTCAAACGTTTAAAGATATTTGCAATACATGCTGGAGTGGCAGTGAAGATAAATACGGATTTATAGTAATTGCCAAAGATAGTTTTCTTAATAAGGGAAGGTATCGTAAAGGATTCGACGCTTATAGTATATACCTTTAAGAAATAATTAATTCATTTGCGTTTTAACTGCTGGTGGTAACAATGCAACGACGCGCCGACACCGCCACACCCTCAACCTCAGAATTATTGAAACAAAAAGCAATTGAGGCTGCAAAAATAGTTAGAAAGAAATTTTCAGATTTTAAGCGGAATAAAGCTCAAGCTCAGTTGATATATCGGGACACTCACAAGCAGATAATAGAACCATTGAAAGAAATTGAAACTGCGGTAAAGTCTGCAACAAGGGCAGCAGCAACAAGAACAGCGGCAGCAACAACTGTAACAGCAGCACCAGCAGCATCAGCAGCACCAACAGCAAAAACTGCTACAAAGACAAAAACAGAAGATGGCAATAATGTAACAACTAAAGCGACGAAGCCTAATAACGACTGGGCGGGCGGGTGGCCCTTCGACGTCAAGGATGATGATGATGTTGATGATATCAAAATGCTTTCAAAAGCTGTTGGTAGCGATGATGCTGATGATGGTGACAGTGGCGATGTGAAAGGTGATAAAGGCAGAGATGCAACTATTTTACAAAGTTATAACAAATTGCCGCAATAGTTTGCGCAACTCTTGAGTCATAAAAACAACAAGAATATAGATCGCTCCCGCTATGCGCTCCGCTACAATATTCACAAGAATAAATGGAAAATAGGATATTCAGATGTGCAGATAATAAATACAGATATACAAATTAATGGCAAACGCTACACTGAAACTCCAGGGCTATATTCCCTTATGACATATAAACGACTAGAAGGTGGTAGCGGCGGGTCAGCGTCAACCAATACAGATTTGCGCAATTACGGCGATATCATATTGCAAACAAATCCGCATCGCAAATGTTTTAAAGCATCAGGCAAGATCCTGTAAACAAACAGCTGGAAATTTACAAACATTATAAAGCCGCGCGTAACGAAAAAAGGTAGCCCTCAGAGCATATAAACAACTAAATGATAAATCTGTCGAATATGTATTTTGGAATAAGCCCAAGGAACTGCTTGCACGACTTCGTTTACTACTTGCCGCAAATGCAGCCGGTAACAATAATTTACAAAATATGAATGAAATGTATTCTATTATATCGGAATTGCGTGAAGAGGGCATTATTGCATAAATGCTGTCAAATTTTGTAGAATTGTATTACTTTTGGTTAGACATCCTTCGTAGTAGTAGTAGTATAGCAGCGGTAACAGCGGCGACAACAACAACAAAGTAAAGATGATAGTTGATAAGTTTGGATGAAAATATCAACATGTGAGTGTCAACAATGTTAAAGTACAACAACGGCTACGAGGGCCGGCCGGTGTTGGCTTCAAATTATTGCCCGACGGAAATTTCAATATTGAAGGCAAAAGAATTGCTCATGTTGGCGATCCGCAAGAAGATTGTGATGTAGTAAATAAAAACACCCCTTTAATTGTAAATGACGAGCAAAATATTATTAACATTCGAAAAAGGAGATTAGTGGAGGCTGCAGATCCAATCGACGATTCAGACGTGTCAACTAAAGAATATGTTCAATTGGCTCTTGATGCATCCGCTAGAGAGCTACTAGTAAAATGTTTAACATTTAATGCTGACCACGCTAGAGACGGCAGCGGCGGCGGCCCAAAGTTCAATGCTAAGAACAAACGAATCAGCCAAGTAGCAGCTCCTGTCGATGAAAGTAATGTAGCTAACCAAAAATACGTAGTTGTCGGCATCGGGCTCGGAAAATAGAGCTGCCTAAAATTGGATGCTAATACAAAATCATATTTTGACGCTAAAAATAAACGAATAACGGCGCTTGCTGAGCCTTTAGCAGAAACTGATCCTGTCTATAAAAAGTATGTAGATGGAAAAGTGGAAGCAATAATAGCTGCGAGTGCTTTAATCGTAAACGAGGCGCAAAATGTTATTAACATTCGAAGCAGAAGATTAGTCCAAGCTGCAGATCCAATCGACGATTCAGACGTGTCAACTAAAAAATATGTTCAAGCGACTCTTGCTGTGGCCGCTGGAGATATACTAGCAAAATGTTTAACATTTAATGCTGGCAGTGGCGGCGGTGGCGGCGGTCGTGGCGACGTAAAGTTCAATGCTAATAATAAGCGAATCAGCCAAGCAGCAGCCCCTGTCGATGAAAATGATGTAGCTAACAAAAAATATGTAGATAACGGAGTTGGAAAACAAGAAGCCCTAAACCTAAAATTGGATGCCAAATCGAAATCATATTTTGACGCTAAAAATAAGCGAATAATGTTACTTGCTGAGCCTCTAGCAGAAACCGATGCAGTCTATAAAAAGTATGTGGATTGGAAAGTAGAAGAAATAGTAAATGCCAACGCGCAAACAGCAGTAGACACCAATCAAATCAGCTTATTAAAAGAAGCTGTTATAATTTCAATGAATGCATGTCAAGTTCTCCTTAAACGATCCAACAGTTTGCACAAACACCTGAGCATATCGCTGCCATCCGAAAAGACATCTGATCAACCTTTTAGAAGAAACAATAGAGATGTATAAGAAGTTGTTATACTTTCAATGAAATCGCATACTACCTTTCCAGCCTCAACATTCAACGCGTAGCAATCGTCCTTGTCGCTCTCCCCTTTTAGACTAGATACTAATAGACTAAACACACTCAATCTGTGTAAAACTGTGCTGCAGTAGTATTGAAATAATAGCGCGATGTCTAAGAAATTGGAAATCGTCGAAGAATTGCATCGCAATGCAAGAAAGAATTTTGTAAGACGGCGTACCACAATTAAAGGATATTATGACTTATTTCAAGCAGATTTGGCAGAATTTATTCCCTACGCAAAAACAAATAAAGGCTATCGTTACATATTATTGGTAATTAATTGCTTTTCTAAATTTCTGTGGGCGCGTCCTTTGAAAACTAAAAATGGGATAGAAGTCGCTAAATCGATGGGGAATATTTTAAAGAATCAACAGCCTCCACGCAATTTACAAACAGATAATGGGAAAAAGTTACAATACGCATTTTAAGAAATTAATGCGTAAATTTAATATGATTCACTATTCAACGTATAGTACCGTCAAAGCTGCGATTGTCGAAAGAGTTATTAGAACACTCAAAAGCAAATTGTATAAAAAGTTCAGTTTACGCGGAAATTATAAATGGTTTGATATACTTCAAGATATAGTTATGTTGTATAATAAGACGAAACATTATTAGCCTACAAGGACAAAAATTTTAAAATAACTCGGCGCAAACCTAAGTTCAAAATTGGAGATGTCGTAAGAATTAGCAATTACAATGGCGTATTTTCTCGAGGATTTACGCCAAACTGGTCGTTGGAATTATTTGGCATTACACAAGTTTAGGAAACCGAACCTGCTACATATAAACTAAAGGATTCAAAACATAATCCCATTTCTGGAGCTTTCTACCAACTGGAGCTGCAAAAAACTAAACATCCTTACACCTACTTGATCGAAAAGGTTTTGAAAGGAAAAGGAAATCGAGTTTACGTAAAATGGTTGGGACTCAATGAGAAATCGTGGATTGATATGAACGACCTTTTACCGCAGGAGGATAGGGAGGATGGCGGAGGAGGAGTAGCAGAATAAAATTGCCATGAAGTAATATCTATAGGTTGCATTATTTAAAGTATTTTTTAAGAATGTCTATTTATTTATTTTATTTCAAGAATTACGTGTGGTACTTAGTTTGGTGATATTGAAATGTAATTTATGTTTTAAGAAAATAAATGCTGTATTAAGTTAATTTCTTATCTATAAGCTGCATTATTTAAAAGTGTTTTTAAGAATGACTATTTATTTTATTTCAAGAATTACGTGTAATACTTAATTTAGTGATATTGAAATGTAATTTATGTTTTAAGAAAATAAATGCTATAGTAAGTTGATTTCTTGTTTTATTTCCTATATCTGCACGTTGGTGCCAACGCACATGCCAACCAGTCAGCAATTCAACTCTTATATTAATATAATAATTCGCGCAAACACATACCTACACACAAACACACACACACGCATAGAATAAAATACAAAATTGTTTTTATAAATTTATTTTCAAAATGCAATACAATGATTAAAATGTAACTATAGAGTTAGAATATAAGTACATACACATATTAGAAAATATATTTGCAAAATAAGTATAAAATTAGCTTATTTCACTAGACACAGATTAATATGCATTTTATTATCATACGAGCCAATATTGATAATTTATTTTAAAATACAAAATTGATTTTATAAATTTATTGACAAATACAATACAATTATTGAAATGTAACTATAAAGCTAGAATATAAGCATATACACAAATAAAATTAATTCATTTAACTAGGCGTAGATTAGTATGCATTTATTATTATATGATCCAAGCATTGATCATTTATTGTCAAATACAATACAACAAACTAAAGCTAATAATGTTAATTAAAGTGTGTACGCAACAACAGCAATCGTAACAAACATCAGCAGCAATTATTAAAACGCAGAAGCTGTACAGCAACTCTTTGGTTAGTTCACAATTATTCGACAATTTTGTAATGAGCCCAAGGCAATGTGGTAATACCGTCAGCTGTAATGTATCTTTTGTCATCGTTTGCGCTAAGTGCAATTTTATTTTGCTTTGTCGTATATATTTTATGTTTATACGATCTGATTCGATTTGATCGCAAGAAATTGCAATTCCTCGAGTTAATAACAAACATCAGCAGCAAGTTATTAAAACGCAGAAGCTGTACAGCAACTCTTTGGTTAGTTCACAATTATTCGACAATTTTGTAATGAGCCCAAGGCAATGTGGTAATACCGTCAGCTGTAATGTATCTTTTGTCATCGTTTGCGCTAAGTGCAATTTTATTTTGCTTTGTCGTATATATTTTATGTTTATACGATCTGATGCGATTTTGATCGCAAGAAATTGCAATTCCTTGAGTTAATACGTCATAGTAGTTAGTAAATGACAACTTTTCCCTAATCGAATGCCTAACAATGCCTTTTACCTTTTTAATTTGACTCTATTATTTACTTTAAGCTATACATTTTTGATTTGAGCCCTACAAAATCTGTTATTATTTCCCCCTTCATCTCATCTTTAATAAACCCTACCTTCTTTTTTTTGCCAAAGGCATTCCATACATGTTTTCAGGTTTATAATCGCTAATGTCATACCTGTGTATGTCTTCTTTCATATTTTGATAAAAATCGTCTGTATAAATTTCATACAAAAAAAGAATCCGTAATCTGTATACAAAAGACTGTGTTTAAATTTGCGCATTATGTATTGGTAGTGAAAGTCGTACATAAATATTTTAGATATATCTAAAATTGCCATTCCCGCATAAATGGGCTTATTAAATAAAATTTCCGTTTGTTAAGTTCAATTGTGACTAATTTTTTGCTAATAATAGTTCTATTGTGAAAATTTGGTTTGGAAATGTAGTATTGAGCGCCATAGCAGCCGCTCCATTTGCTTACTAATTTAATATCTTTACGACTTCGCACATTTTCCATCGTCTTTCCATATACAGCATTGTTTATTTTTTTATGGAAATATTTTTTAAATTCATTATCGGCGTTGCTCTTAAATCGGAATTTAAGTCTATATAGGGTTTTAGCCAAGGACTTTGACTAAATTTGAGGATGCGATATATTTTTGTCACAACTAATCCGGCTTGTATACACTGCTTGAGATTGCGATAATGGATAACATATTTTTCTTTGTCGTGCAAAGTTGTCATTAGCTTAGGGTATTTAGAACCTTTAGGAATTCTATTTTCAGAGCAGAATGGCAAATCTTTATGATCATCATGCAAATATTGTGGATACTGAATATCAGCTTCTATAATATATCCTGAACTGCTATCATCTGCTACAGAAATAACATTAAACTTTTCAATATCCTCAGGAGTTAGCCATTCAAAATTGGCATAAGGCAATGCTTCGCACATTGCGAGGCCGTACAAGTTGTTAATATCTAAAAAAAATTAAGTATTTGGAAGGCAAAGCAGCATTATAGTTTTGCATGTATTGATTATTAGCTTGGCTATATCAAATTTGTTCCACACATTAGATGCATGGTCATAGTCTTGCTGAGAAATGTTTTTTAGTGTAAGAGAACTGTAAAATTTATTGATATCCGGCAATGATGTTTCCCACAATTTCTCATAACTATCAACATATTCGTAAAAAAATACTCCTTTTCTCATTAATAGCTGTAATTTTTCGCGGCTTAAATTTTGATTCATCTTTTTCAAAATTTCAAAATCTTGTTCCTGCAAATAAGACGATAATTCGTCCAGAGGCGAATCCATAAATCCAAAAGAATCTATAAATCTAAATTTTAGCCCTGGTTTGCCCCAAGTTTTTGTGACAGATATATACCTTTTATTATTTACAGGAATGAGTTCAATTCTACCTTCTACGCGGGTGGCAATCTTTTTGATAACAAAATGGCAATCGTAATTGCTGAAGTTGTGAAAAACTATAGGGATTACCGGAAATAAGCGATAATTCAGGTAGCAGTTACTGTGGCTGTAATCTCTAAAATTGCCGGTGATGTGGCAGTGATCGCTGCAAATTTTCTCATTAATTTCAAAAGCTTCTTCACAAATGTGACATTTTAAATGCAAAGATTTTGAGGTTACTGTCGTAAGATCCATGGGAACTTCTTTAAAAAAATAATCTGCAAAATTTTTTGCAACTGAAGTAAGTTCGTCTAGAAACCATTCCGAGCACTTTGCTCCTCTGTACTGCTTAAAATATGATAGGTTGCTGTCGAAATGGCTGTGGAAGTAATATCCGATACTGAAAGGTTTATGCCTCTGACACTTGTAATGTTACATGCAGTCTGCATGTCACATTTATTATATATCCAGATAGTTAATTTAAAAAGTTTATGTACAGTCGATGTGTTGTGAATGGTTACGGGTAACCAAAGAGAAGTAAATAAACAGAATGATAAAAAAGTTCAATTTGAAACTCGACTCGAGGCGGTCATATTAAAACCGAAGGTGGTTCAATCCCAACCAATTGGTATTTTTAATTGAATTTAATTAAAAGATCATTACACAGAAAGTATCTGGTAATGATACAAAGTAAATTCAGCAAATCAAACCGTCTATCAAGTCGACATAATTGAAGTGTTTGCAATTTCATATTGAAGTTATATTACCAAGTAAATAACTTACAATATAATTAACGTAGAGCCAGTGTTTACGTGTGTGTTGTGCATTCAATTGAGAAGTGCTATCTGGAAGATAGCAACACATCCAATTAGCTTTTTGAAGGGAGTGGAGATTTCAACCAGCCAGTTACTGTTAGCTGTCCTGCTTCATTTGCAGAGGGAATTCTATAGGTTGCTGATCAGGTTACGCTAAAGCGACGCTAAGGTCAGTGTTTGTTTCATAACTTTTACGAACAACTTTCGGAATACTTCAAGAATGTTTAAATTGTGTGTTTAATATTAGTGAACTTGTATTTAGAACTAAGAATTACTATTAATTATCTAAATTTTAATAGTGTTCTGAGTACTCGGTGATTTTAGGACATTATATTGAGAAATTCTAACTTTTGATTTAATTTAAGATTGTAAATGTAAATTAGGGATGTTGGGTTTTAAATATTGATTAAAAGTTATCCTAAACAAACTTCACTATCCTTACGTCATTGAAAAGTCAATTAACATATCTGAATGTCATTAAGATATTTAGAATATCAGTAAAAGACCTGAAAGTAACTATAAAATTACTTTATATTAATCAAATAGTTAAACAATCAGTTATACTTGTTATTAAGAAGCACCATTCAGCTGAGTATAAAGAGTATTCATTTAGCTGTACTGACTAGCCGGAGCAATATTTAAAATAATTAGAAAGATATAACTGAACAATATTTGTATGTCAAATATTGACATTTGTGAGGTAAGTTATTATTTTAATTTATCATATAAATAAGTAATTCAACACCTCAAGAGGGGCACTTATATTACAATAAACACCTCAACTGGGAGTTTATATTACAATTGACGCGCAACGTGAGGTCTTAATATTACATACTTTGTAGTGAGTGCTCCTGGCGGATAGGCAACACACTTGCACTACAGCAGTACGCCTTACGGATAGGCAACACACTTGCCAAGCATGTGACGTCACCGCATCAATGCCAAAGTACAGGGTGCGCACCCCAACGGCGCAACCCTCAGCGGCGGCAGTTCGAGCTGACTTGCGGCATTATTATTATGAACGTTATGTTATTATGTTATGTGCTTTATGTTGTGTCCTTATGTTAGTTAATAATAAACCGTGTAAATAACTGTAAATATATATACATTAATAAACACTACAGCTTCAGAAGTGGGATAAAGATAAAGAAAACAGTATATTAATCATATTTAAATCGGAGTGCTTTTTAAATTTTACGTGTCGCGATTGAAGTGAACAACGAAATGGAAAATTTAGCCCAAGTTCCTGGATTAAAGGAAAATATTGCTAAAGCATCAGTAAAATCGATTGCCGCTTTTTATAAATTTATTTATGAAGAAGATGGTAATGCTAGACAAAGGCGTGCACAACTTCGAAATTTTACGGGATTTGATTTCGAACTTGAATCGCAACTATTCAATCAAAAGTTACAATGGGCAGCAGCTACTTTTAATTTAGGCGATTTAACTGCAATTTGCAATATCTTGGGAATTGAATATGGTGACAATAAAGAAGAAATCGCCAAACGAATTTGTACGCACTTGGTGGAATTGGATTCGTTGGTAAATGCGGAGCAAGATGCCGAGGAGGATCTGCAGGAAGCTGAAGATTTTCCGGAAGCGGCTCAGTCAATTAATTGTTCAACGGCACCTGTCTTCACAATGAGTTTCAGAGACGTGGAGGACACCATGAGGACCTTCGACGGCGGCGACCAATACCCAGTGGAGACCTGGATTTCCGATTTCGAGGACAATGCAATTCTTATGGGATGGAATGATTTGCAAAAGCTGATATTTGCCAAGAAATCGTTGACCGGATTAGCAAAACTGTTTATACAAGGAGAGCGAGGCCTCAACTCTTGGAAAATTTTAAAATCTCGACTGTTAAGCGAATTCTCCGTAAAAATTAATAGTGCTCAATTACATCAAAAGTTGTCAAATAGAAAAATGCGGCGTGAGTAAACTGTTCAAGAATATTTCCTAATTATGAAGGAAATAGCTTCGAGGGGTACAGTGGAAACGGAAGCATTAATTACGTATATTATCGATGGGATTCCGGATGACAACAACCATAAAATGTTTTTGTACGAGGCAACTACACTGAAAGAATTAAAACTTAAATTGGACATTTATGCCAGGGTTCGAAGTAAAACATCTGTTTCAAACTTTTCAGCTAGGACCGATTCTAACAGCAGGGTGCCCTCAACAAGTGCTACCAGATCTTTCCAAGAAAAATCAAAAGACTTTGTTTCCAAATGTTTCAACTGTAACGAAACCGGGCACTATTCATCATCGTGCCCAAAGCCGAAAAGGGAGCGAGGTTCCTGTTACACTTGTGGACAAATGGGTCATGTGAGGAACAGATGTCCAAGCCGAATGGTCACGCAGCCGAGAGGACAAAGCCAGGGGCAGATTGGGTCAACCAATTTAGTAGAATCTGTAAGTGATTTAGTGCCGTGCTACACAGTTAAAATAAATTTTGAAAATATGGGTGAAATCTCTGCAGTATTGGACAGTGGTAGTCCAATATCACTTTTAGATAATAATTTGGTACCCGAAACAGTAACAGTACAACCTTATACTGGCACGTTACAGTTTGAAGGGGTTAATAAAAGTAAATTAAATATCTTAGGTCAGTTTCAACAAAAAATTACAATTCAAGGTTGTGAAACTGTGATAAATTTCTTTGTTGTACCTAGCACAACCATGAACTGTTGTTGTTTACTAGGACGTGATTTTATGGCTAATGATGACATTGAAATTGTACTTGGAAAAAATGTTAAGATTTCTAGCAAAATGCCTACTGCTGACTCGAATATTTTTGCAAGCGAAATTTTGGAAATAAATGTTAGTGAGGATTCATTAAGCACAATAGATTTGAACATTAATGAAAATTTAGGCTGAAAAATTCGAGATCAGGTGCAGGCCATTGTACAAGAATATTATGTAGAAGCGGAAAAACCAATTGAACCAAGTACTAATTTAAAAATGGAATTAATAATAAAACAAAATCACAGTCCCTTTTATCATAATCCGAGACGCCTTTCTTATTGTGAAAAGGAGGCAGTTGCAAAAATTATTGACGATTTATTGGAACGACAAATTATTAGACCTAGCACATCACAATACAGTAGCCCTATTGTGTTAGTTAGAAAAAAGAATGGTCAATTTCGCATGGCAGTTGATTACGGAGAGCTAAACAAAATAACAGTACGAGACGTATTTCCGATTCCTAGAATAGACGATCACATCGATAGTCTTAGGGATAAAATGTATTTTACGCGATTAGACTTAAAAGATGCCTTTCATCATATTAAATTAAAAGACAGTTCTATTCCGTATACTTCTTTTGTAACTTTTAAAGGACAATTCAAGTACTTAAAAATGCCGTTTGGTTTATCGAGCGGAGCTTCCTTTTTTACGCGATTTATAAACGCAGCTTTCCGTTTATTGATTAATCAAAATAAAATATTAATTTATTTAGACGATTTACTGATTGCGACAGAAACAATAGAAGATAATCTGAGCATTTTGATAGAAGTTCTTACTGTTATAGTAAACAACTTACTTGAACTAAAATTTGAAAAATGTGCATTTCTACTTAATGAAATCGACTATTTAAGGTATCGAATTAGCAGCGAAGGAATAAAACCTAACTCAGAAAATATTAATGATGTGTTAAATTATCCAGTTCCAAGGACATACCGCGAATTACAAAGCTTTCTTGGATTAGTTTCGTATTTCCGTAAATTCGTAAAAAATTTTGCTTTAATTTCGAAACCATTATATGATCTTCTCAAATCAAAAGTTGCATTTCAGTGGGGAGATAATGAATTAATTTGTTTCGATCTTTTAAAAGAGGCATTGATATCAGAACCAATTTTGGCCCTTTATTCCCCGCAGGCGGAAACAGAGTTGCACTGCGATGCAAGCTCGCATGGTTTTGGATCCGTACTTATGCAAAAACAATCTGATGGAAAATTTCATCCAATTTGTTATTTTATCAAAAGAACAACGCAAGCCGAGTCACGTTATCATAGCTTTGAATTAGAGGCTTTAGCAGTGGTTTATTCAATTGAACGATTTAGAATTTATTTACAAGGGATACCATTTACGATAGTCACTGATTGTAACAGTTTAAAATTGACATTAGAAAGAAAGGAAGTAAATCCGAGAATTTTACGGTGGTTTCTTATATTGCGTAATTATGATTACAAACTCGAACATCGCGCAAGTGATAGAATGAAACACGCTGATGCACTTAGTCGAACTTATACTATTTTACTCATAACTGAAAATAGTTTTGAAAGAAACTTGTCAATTTTGCAAGATTTAGATAAGGAAATTAGCGAAATTAAAAAGAAACTCGAAGTAAATGAGGACAAAACTTTCGAAATGAGTAACGGTTTAGTTTATAGAAAATATAATGGAAAATTACTTCCAAAATTTAGGGGACCTTATGTAATTAAAATATTGGATAATGATCGATATTTAATTAAAGATCCAGATGATTATCAGTTAACTCAGCTGCCATTCGAAGGTATTTGCTCACCTCAAAATATGAAACCCTGGATTAATGGGTAGGGCTAATTAAATGCAAACGTGATTCTATTTTTTGAAAATATCGGATTTTGATATGGGGTACACGTTTCAAACTTTTATGTATTTTGTTAGTATTTACTGTAATTAGTATAGTTTAGTACCTAGTGATACGTTTAAGTAATAAAATTATAATAATGATTGAGGGCAATCATAAGTCAGGATGGCCGAACTGTAGTGAGTGCTCCTGGCGGATAGGCAACACACTTGCACTACAGCAGTACGCCTTACGGATAGGCAACACACTTGCCAAGCATGTGACGTCACCGCATCAATGCCAAAGTACAGGGTGCGCACCCCAACGGCGCAACCCTCAGCGGCGGCAGTTCGAGCTGACTTGCGGCATTATTATTATGAACGTTATGTTATTATGTTATGTGCTTTATGTTGTGTCCTTATGTTAGTTAATAATAAACCGTGTAAATAACTGTAAATATATATACATTAATAAACACTACAACTTTAAAGTTTTACATTTTGGATTACTTTGCAATTTAGCCGAATCGGCATCAATGGGCTTTAAGATACTTTCTATATCCGCAAATATAGTAAGTGGCACATCAATGCTATTTCTATAGTTTTTAAACTTGAGCAATTTATTTCTTTCGTTAGGCAGAGTAACTTTGCATGTATTTAAAAGTATACAATCTCGAGTATGCTCAACTAAGATAGCCTCGCTATAAAAATACTGAAGACATCTGTCGCAAATATGCAATCGACCGTTATGTTTACTAATTTGCAAACTTACTAAACGTGAAAGATTTTTAATTCAACAAAAATGTTTTTTTTTTCTTTCGATTATTTCTTTATAGTTAAGTGAACCAATTTCGGCGTAAACGTCATCATCATTATCATCATCACTGCCACCATCGCCGGCGGGCGCCCATAAACTGGACGCTAAGAATTTACTTAATCCGTACTGTGCCTGGCATACCTGTTAGGGGTGCCATAAATTGGACGCTAGTAATCCTTACTGCGAATTCGACGCTGCTCACTGCTACCTGTGTGTCAAAGTGGTGATCTTAAGGTGATCACCAAAAACAAAAAATTAAAATAGATGTTTGTACATTTTAATGTTTTATTGTTTTTAGCATATTTGAAATGTTTATAAAAGTGTGATTCTTGCCATACTGCCTGCACTGCATTATGGATTGCCTTTTCAAAATCTGCCACCACTTTTTTTGGTTTGAAATTTAAGCCGACACTCTCGCACTTATTTTCTAGTAACACAAAAGCACTTTCGTAAGATATTTGTTGCTTATCAGGAAGCAAACAAAATGCCAATGAAATGTAGTGTCCATTTTCAAGCGTGTGGATGGTGAATAATTGTAAAAAATGTTGTGGGCAATAACGAAATGTCCCATCCAAGTAAATTTGTTTGCTACTACATAAATAGCGAATATTTGTCAAGCACGAAAACACAACAATTTTTGACTGTTGATCGTTCACGAATAGAAAATCCTCTGGTCTAATTTTTGAAATATTCACTTTCCTCAACATATCTATAACGTCTTCGGTAGATTTTGGTAGTGGTGGTTGAAGTTCCCGCCTAGTATTATACAAATTATTACGAATGTAACACATATCTCGAACAGATACCGTACTCATTTGTTCACTATGTTTTTTAAGACAGAATATATTATTTTAGAAAACCTTTCCGTTGCCTCTTCTGTTGCCTTTCTTTTCACACGGTGGGTGATCATGTTGCAAATCACTACGAGAAATAAGGTCTTCTATGCCTATCGTAAAAACCTTTGCTTTTCAGGAACGTATAGCACATCTCCAGCAAGTTTCACCGCTTTTCAGCACTTTGTTTTTTTTTTAATTTGGCAGAGTCCACAATCAGCACTTCTTTTCCACGTTCACTTATAACTTTCGATATTTTCATAATTGCGGTAAAATTGCGGTAAGCCAATGGAGGCACAACTAACTTCGACCTCGTAAAATAGGAAAATAAAAACTATTTGCAAATACTTGAAACTATACCTCCTCATTTCTAAATTTCTAATAGCAAATTCTTGGAATATCATTAACGAAAAAGGCAGTTATGTTAATCCTTTCGTCAGCGTCCAATTTAAGGGTAGGATTAAAGGAAGCCAGGTACTTAGCGTCCAATTTATGGCCGTCGTCGCCGGCAAAATTATTACAATAATCTGCAGCACGGTTGCGGTTACGTAGGCAAGATTCATAATCATATTCATCTTCATAATTTTCCTCAATCATTAATAAATGTACATGCACATATAATTTGGCTTTTGTTAAATAAGTAGGCATTGTGATAAATGCCCCTTTTTCAATTTTAAAATATATACATTTATTGAAATTTTGTTTAATTCTTCAAATCTGGGAATCTGTTTAATTGACATTGGCAATTTAAATCCGGCCGTATTTAAAACAAAATTATAGCTAGGATAAGAGCTCAAACGATTTGGGTTACCTGTTGGCTTACAAATAGCGCTCGTTACAGCGATAAAAAAGTAAGCCAAATCATCATTATGCACATTTATAACAGCTTTCTTATGTATAATTTGAATTGGCAAATCAATATAAGAAGCTGCTGAATTATATAAGAGTTCGCATGTATTTATGTTTACGTGTAAGGAATCGATGTGCGTTAATGTCCACCCGGAGCCGGAACTTTCAAATTGGCTTAACTGATTTAATATTATGTCGGAAATATTTTCATCAAACCAGCCGGCCGCCAAGAAAGCTTCAAAATTTTCAATTAGAGCATTTTTGGTATGAAAATATTTCCAATCTGTTATGGGTATCGAAACATCTTCAGTCACTTTAGAAAATTCGCCGCAGAAAGAACAATTTATTTTAAAGCAAGCTACCCAATTTTGTTTTTTAAAAATGTTTCTTAAACGAGTCTTAATTAGCTAATAACAATCTTCAAGGAAAGGACTCACGTTTATGGTATGCATTATATTAACAATTATAGCGCTTCTAAGTCTACGATGAAACGCAGATTTATAATCTTTCCAAATAACTCGAGATCCTATTGTATTGCGGGGCCTGCAACTAACGTCTTCTACAGATAATTTATTTAAGCGAACTTTAAACTTTTTCAGATGGCAAATTTCATTTACGATTCTCCTTTTGTTGCCTATACTTTTACAATTTTTCAATTCTCGCCTCAGAAGTAACTCATTTGTTTTACAGAACTTAATCCAAATCTTGATATGTTTGTGCTTGTGTTTATGTAATTTTAAAATTAAATATGCATTTTTTATGGTTTTTAAAATTTTTGTAGATAGATCACTTATTATTGCGTTAGAATCCATAGTTAAATTTATTTTAATCTGGTTTCCCCTGTAATTTAATCAAGTTTCACTCAGAGGAATTATGCGTCATTACAGCAATGAAATAAAATTTAGAGCAAAATTTTTATAAATTTCTAAATGTAACTGCTGCTGCTGCTGTTAGCTGGCACGTACACATACAACTACTTACTAATAAAAGCAAATACACAAAAATTAAAAATATTTACGTAGTTTCGCAGCCTAGAGCAGATATATTCCTCAGCGTCGGAATTTTTCTATCCCGATTTGCCTTGTTCCTCATCCGCCCCCTCGCTCAGCCTTCCGCAAATTTCAGCTGTGCCGGCGGTGTGGTTTGGGAATTGTTTTCCAATCTGTATAATTTTAAAGATTAAATATACATTTTTATAGTTAAGAATGTTTTTTTGTTTTAGTTAAATCACTTGTTACGTTAGAATTCATAGTTAAATTTATTTATCTACGACCACTACTAAAAGTAGGCCTTTTAGCGCTAGCTTGTTTCACTAAAAGTGACGTTTTATAGTTTACCGTGTTTAAAGAAATCAGCTGTTTACTTTTAGCACATGTGCTAAAAGTGAAGGGAGGTTCAAAACTACAATTTCGAACTGCAAGTGAAGTTGTAAAGCTATTCTAGTTGCTTCTTGCGTTAGAAGTAAAGCGTTTTTGAAATAATTAAAGCGTTATGTAATGAATACAGTCATATGTGGAGTATCAATAATTACATTTCGTAACTGACCTTGACAGCACGGGCGTGGCCAAACAATCGCCAGCGGCGTGGGCTACTATTCATTATAATGCAGCGTCGCAGATGCGAACCTTTCTTAAATCGATATTTATGGATTAATAACGGTATAATTAAGGTCGTAGATAAAATATTGTATGCAACGCGTGCTAAAAGTCGTTTATGCGCGAGACATGTTATGAAACTCAGCCTTCGGCTTCGTTTCATAATTTTCATGTCTCGCGCATAAAAGTCGACTTTTAGCACTTGTTGCATAAATAGCTATTTTTCGTTGACCGCTTGTTAATTTCAATATTAATGAATTATTTTTCCTAAAAAAGGATGGATTAATAGACGTCATTAATACACTGTTTTTGATTAATACACTCTTTTTCATTAATTAACTGTTTTTTAAAAAAGGATGGATTAATAGATTTATTAATACACTGTTTTTGATTAATGCACTCTTTTTCATTAATTAACTGTTTTTGTGATTTTGACGTTTTGATGATATTTTGCATGGAGGTTAGTTGTATTAATCAAATTTTTTGGCACAAAAAAAGATTTTGCGGTCAACGAAAAAATTTTGTAATCAACTCGTTTGTTAATGGGCGATTAATAATCTCAACTATTAAAGGCACTCACTCGCTATCGCTCGTTCGTGCTTTAAACAGTTTCGATTATTAATCGCCTTCATTAACACACTTGTTGGTTAAATAACTATTAATCTAGTTTCACCGTAAATTTAACAATATTTAAAATGGTTTAAATTCTAATCGAATATTTCCAATAATTTTAAAATAGCTTCTCCACAAGCAGCGATCTGCTTGCAGCCAGCAATAAAATAAAATTTTAGCAAAACTTTTCTAAATGTAACTTACCGCTACATTCAATCCGAACAACTATTTACTAATGCAAAGCAACTGCAAAAAAATTAAATTAAAAATTATTACGTTTTCCAAAGGCTCTCGAGAAATTTCTGCAGCCGTTTCTTCACTTTCGAAGACTTCACTTTGGGAGTCGCTGTTAAGCTGCGTGTCGTCTTCTACAAATCTCAGTGACGGGGTTGGGAATTGTTTTCCAACCTGCTAGAGACCCAAAAACACCAGGTACAGCCGCCTTTTGTTCAGAGATGTTATATCATCTTCCGTGAGGGCATCTACTAGCCATAAAATAAATTTGAAGCCGCCTTGTTTGGCAAATCCCGACTTCAGTTTTAAAATGTGGTATTTTCTGTTTAATTCCAACTCTCCAGCCTGCAGCTGCACCTTCCGGAAAATGGCGCTAACATTATTCAATTTGTTTAGATCCATTTTAAATTTGATTAATCGCTACTCACAGAGAACAGCTTCGTAAGAGCGGATAGTAGCTTGCAATCGCCGGCAGCTGTGGTCACTTTTGGATTCTTGATACACTATCACAGCCGAATTTCGACGCACTGTAGCAATTTTATTATTCTTCGATGGTTGTAATTTCGGAGAACTGAAGCAAATGGCTAAAAGTTTGACCGGGCACGTAAGTTACAGAACTTGCAGTAGAAATTTGTTACAGTAAATGCTACATATATATATATTTTTTTTTCTCCCATCACAAGCCCTATATCCAAGCTAGATGCGCCCCTTCCAGGGCATTCGACTCTTTTAGCCTGGGAATGAGTCAAGAAATAAAATATACAAGATGCAGGTGTTATGCCGCGAGATTTACGACAACCGGATGTGTATATTTATACTAGAAAAGGGTTGCCGTAATCGTTTGGAAGAGCCAATTTAAAAAATTTATTCAATCGATGTCTGAACCGGATGCAGGTGTACCGGATGCAGGTGTGCCGGATTCAGGTGTTCACAGCCCTTCACAGACCTGGGGACGACATGTTGCAACACGATTTAAAATAATTAATTCATAAAAGTAAGTGTTAAGCGGTGAGATTTACGACAACCGGAAGTGTATATTTTAGTCAAGAAAAAAGGTTGCCGTATCCTACATTTAAATATTCATTCAATTGATGGCAGAACCGGATGCAGGTGTGCCGGATGCAGCTTTTCACAGCCCTTCACGGGCCTGGGGACCTGTATGTATTTTCGAAGAGACAATTTAAATATTTATTCAATCGATGGCAAAACCGGATGCAGGTGTACCGGATGCAGCTGTTCACAACCCTTCACAGACCTGATATTTATCCCTCAAAGTTGCGACATGTCGCAACACGATTTAAAATAATTAATTCATAAAATTACGGCTCATATATTGCATTTTAAAATAAACGCATTTACACACGGCGTGGCGTGCCCTTAGAAGCCAATAGTAACAATCAAACCCGTATGGAAGCGGGAATGCCACATTGCGCGTTATAATAAATTCGCTGTATAAGGCTGAGATAATGACCAGCTAAAATGGACGCTGCAAATTCGGACAATCGCAAAATTCAGCGAGTAGGCTTGCAAAAACGCAACACGACCCCTACGCCATCGTAAATGGAATCAATGGCAAAAATCAATCATTACAACTGACCATCAGCAACAAACCGTTGCCAGGTGACAGGACATCTGCCGGCAGTGGGCCACGGGCCAATCGCAGGCCGGTCCAAGGAGGGGGAGGGAATATGCAAAGAGGACATCGGACCGCTGTGGGCACAACTAACCACTACCCGAGGGGCGGGACCTGAACTGCCGGGGAGGGGAGAAGTGGGCGGGGGCACAACCAACCACTACCCGAGGGGCGGGACCTGAACTTCCGGGGAGGGGAGAAGTGGGCGGGGGCACAACCAACCACTACCCGAGAGGCGGGACCTGAACTGCCGGAGAGAGGAGAAGTGGGCGGAGTGTCACAGAACTCTCATAACTTAACTACTTTAGTGACATTCACAAAAGTATTGGGTCAGCTAATGGTGAAATAAATTTAGGGGATGTTGGAAACAACACCATAAGCATATTTAGATTTAAACCAATTACCTTGGAAAAATGACAGAAAGTGGTTTTAAAAATGAGTAACAAATCTAGTACTAATGGCATTAACCCTAAATTAATTTGTGACGCTTAACCAGTGATAGGAGAGATGTTGTTGCAGATTATTAATAAATCGTTTGCAACTGAGATTTTTTCTGAAATTTGGAAAACAGCGATTGTTAGTCAAATACCCAAAGTAAACGGAACAAAAACTAATTCAGAATTCAGATCAATCAATATGTTACCTGCGTTCGAAAAGAGCATAGAACATATAGCTAAGGAACGACAAGAAAATTATTTAGAGGAAAATAAAATCCTAATTAATGAACAATCAAGTTTCCGCAAAGATCGCTCTTGTGAAACTTCATTAAATTTAGTTTTAGTGAACTGGAAAGAAGATATAAAACAAGGGAAAAAATAGTAACAGCGTTCGTAGACCTGTAAAGAGCTTTTGAAACCATCGACAGAGATCTGCTCTTAGCAAAAATGTAGAAGTACAGAACCAAGGATTCGAATTAAGGTGGTTCAAGACTATCTATGTGGCCGTCAGCAAATTACTAGATACGAAGGTGAAGATTCTCGAGCAGTTGGAGTGTGTTTAGGGGTTCCTCAAGACTCAATTTTAGGCCCTCTATTGTTTATTCTCTATATTAATGATATAAACTCAGCAGTGCAAAGTTGTCAATGTAACTTATTCGCAGATGACACTCTGATAACTAGTGCCGATATAAATGTGAACGATGCAGTAAATAAATGAAATGGTGACCTTAAAAATATATCTAAATCGCTAAAATTGAACAAGCTTAAGTTAAATATATCTAAAACAAAAGCAATGATTATCAGAAGCGGACGATTATTAACCAATACGATAACTAGTGTAATAGTTGACGATGTAGTAATTGAATATGTCCCTAAAATAAAATATCTTGGAATTGTAATAGATAATAGAAACATGTGGATGTGCAGGTAAAACGGCTAAAAAAATTAGGTTCTTTGGCGAATCAGTTCCAAATTGAACTTGTGGTCGAGGATACTTGTTTACAAAACAATTATTGCACTACATTTTGAATATTGTGCTAGCGTATTATTTATAGCCAACGAAGGTGAATTGCAGCGTCTACAAAAACTACAAAATAGAGCAATGCGTATTATTCTATTTTGTAATAAACGAACCCGCATCAATTTAATGTTAAAAACTCTGCAATGGCTTAGTATTAAACAGCGAATTTATTTTAATACGTTAATTCTGATCTTTAAAATTGTTCATAACAAACTACCTGCATATTTAAAGAAATTTATTGTATACAATAGAGATTACATAGTTATGAGACAAGAAGTGTAAATAATTTTCGATTACCTGTAACTACAAAAGCATGTTCACAAAAAAATCTATATTACAAAAGTTTAAAATTGTATAATAAAATGCCTGATCAAGCGAAACATGCAACAAATGTATCTCAGTTTAAAAGGTTATGTTCTAACTATGTCAAATCTGTTTTTCTACTTGCCAGGGGTTTCAGTCGTGTGTATAGTATGTATGAAAATATTTTGTATATCACATTGAGCAATGTGATTACTCGATAGTTTGTGCACTGTAGTTGGTCCCCTTTTTTGTGAATGGGGCAAATTATTCCAGAATTCCATTAATCTGGAAATATAGCCTGTTCCCATACTTCGGTAATATTTTTATGTATGGTTCTGATTAACTGGTTGCTACCATTTTTGTACAATTCTGCTGGTATGCCATCTGTACCAGGCGATTTATTGTTGCGCAGTCGTTTTATTGCACCCTCTACCTCTTCTAGTGTTGGGGGGTTCAGGTTTTCTTGTCCTCCATTATTGTCTGGGTCTTCTCCTTGGTCTTCCGTACTTCTGTCTTGATGGTTTTCTTTATTCTCATTCAACTGTTCCTCATAGTACTCTACACATCTATTAAGTGGGTTCCGGGCAATTCACCGAAAACAGTTCACCGAAAACAATTTACCGAAAACAGTTCACCGAAAAACAATTTACCGAAAGAACAATTCACCGAAAGAACAGTTCACCTAAAATCCCTTATATTATATAAATATACCTAAAATTTTAGATATGTTATATATTATTTTGGTACTTTTGTAAAGAATATCCTTCTAACATATATTGGTGTAAACTTCCCTTCACACTTTATCAAGGCTTAGGACTTGCAGCAAATGCTGGCGTGTTTAAAAGTTTTTTTTGTTTTTATCGTTTTTTTTGTTTTTTTGTTTTTATAGTTTTTTTTTGTTTTTTTGTTTTTATGAAGTTTGTTCAATCAATATCAATATCCCAAATTGTGGGCTATACCGCGTAAGAATTCATTCAAATTTACAATATTGTACTCTTCAACAATTCTTAATATCCTTTCGGCACAGTTCACTCTGGTTTTGTCCAGAGGAATAGCTACATTACTTTTTAACCCATGTAGTGTATAAAGCTGACAGAACAGGTGCGGTACAGTTTTGAACGTACCATCTGCGTACCAGTGGTCAGCCTGAGCTAGAAGTTGGAGATTTCTCCTCGTACAAAACATCAATATCCGGTCTTCATCAAGTCCTGAATCGAACATCAAAAAGTCTTCCCCGTTTTTTGTTATTTTATATTCTTGGGGAAAAACAATGTCGCTGCGCCGAATAGGCAATGCTGGGGCAACCTCATCCCTGGTTCGTATTTTGCGTATTGTTCTTTTCATGCTGCTTACCTTCCCAAGCCTACTTGCTGCTGCCTGGCTGACTCCATTTGATACAACATTTGATATTATGTAATGTGGTGCATCTCGAGTTCTTCTGGCGTCATCGCGTATGGTGGTCATCACTTGCATTTTTTCTACATGCGCAGCATCAGCGAGATGATTATGTGTTCCACTTCTTTTAATAACACTGTCATCCAGTGTTATCATGCGTGCAGCACACTTAACTTTGTGGTAACTTTCACACTTCCAATATATCTTTGAATCAACTTTTCTATCCGTATAGAAGAAGTGACCTTCGTCAAACAACAAACGTTTGCCTTTTTCACTGGTTATGTATTCGAGAGCCATTTCGAACTTCACTCTAGCAAAATTTTCTATAAACTAAACTCAATTAGGGAAATACTTATGTATTTATTTATTAGTAATACAACTTAATGACAATAATCTACTTTCTAATGAAAAGTAAATGTGAAGCAATTAGGGAAATATGTTTGGAATCCTCTTTTAGTGATTTAAACTTTCAGTAATACAACTTAATCTACTTTTATAATATAAAGTAATACGAGTTAATGATAATTACTAATGGCCCTCATTAACTTGAACGATTAGTTTTTAACGACCTTATAAAGTTTCTAAATTTTTGTGTGTCGAAAACATATCAAGAATTGTTGGAGACTACAATAACGACAACATACCTTAGAAAAATGGATTTTAGGTGAATTGTTCTTTCGGTGAATTGTTCCTTCGGTAAATTGTTTTTCGGTGAACTGTTTTCGGTAAAATGTTTTCGGTAAACTGTTTTCGGTGAATTGCCCTAGATCCCTATTAAGTATGTCTTCTTTGGAACTGAGTATGTGGTTATGCTTATCTCTGCACATCGTTACTCTGGGTAAGAATTCTTTCCGCATAGTATTTACTTTTTTGTACATTTTCCGTGTTTTATTTTGGTTGTTCAGTTGTTCTATCATCTCTAGTTGTTTTTCATTATATGCTTTTTTCTTACGTTTGTGTATTCTCTTTTCCGCTTTTCATAGTTCTCGGTATTCTTCGTAACTGTTCCTAGTTGTCTGTCTTCTTTGCATCTTTATGTATGCGGCATTCTTCCTGTTTGTCACCTCGGCACATTCTTTGTCAAACCAATTATCATTTACTCTCCTTGGCTGGTTTCCTAGAGTTTCTTCAGTAGTTTGTTTTATTATCCCTATACATCTTCTCCATGAGTCTTGTATGTTACTTCCTTCCTGCGGCATGGTCTTTGTTAAGTTTTTATCCAAAGCCTGTTGGTATTCCATTAGTTTTGTGTCGTCTTTCAATTTATCTATGTTGTATTTGTTATTTTTGGGCCCTGTTTTTTTTGCATAGATATTATAGCTCGTAGCTTCGCCATTACTAAGTAGTGGTCCGAGTCGATGTTTGCCCCTCGGAACGACCTTACGTCTATTATATCTGTCGCATGGCGTGAGTCAATTAGCACGTGATCCAGCTGGATTTTGGTGGTGCCATCAGGGGATGTCCATGTTTCTTTATGTATCTGCTTATGTTCGAAGTACGTACTCATCGCTGTCATATTGAGCGACGCCGCAAAGTTGATTAGGAACCTTCCATTTTCATTGTTGCAGTTGCATGGAGACTCTGTTTGCCAATATTTGGTCGATATATTGCCTCGCGGCCTATTTGGGCATTCATATCCCCTAGGATGACTTTGATGTCTCGTTTTGGGCATTTCTTATATACACCTTCTAGCAGGTCATAGAACTCTTTCTTCTCTTCGTCAGGCTTCTCATTAGTCGGTGCATGTGCATTGATGAAGCTGTAGTTAAAGAATCTTCCTTTTATTCTCATTGTGCATAATCTCGGGTTTACTGCCTGGAAGTCTATTATCAAATGCTTCACTTTTTTTTGAAACAATGAATCCTGTTCCAAATGTGTGATCTTTCTTGTTGCAGCTATAATAAAAGTTGTAATTCTTTCTTTCAATTATGCCTTTGCCTAGCCATCTAGCTTCTTGGATAGCTGTGATGTCCGCCTTGTATTTATCTAGGACTTCGCTGAGTTCTTGTAATGCGCGGTTTCTATATTATTATGATGTGGCTATATAAAGCTATACGTTTATTAATGTGATGCCCTTTGAAATTCAATAATAATTCTTTAATAAAAATAAATCAAGTTCTCTTATCTCAGGTGGTTCGCCAAATCAAGATCTCTATTAATTGAATGTCAATATTACAGTTCATGACGTTTACTGTCAAACCGATTTCTAAATCTCAATAAACCAGGTATCGACAATTGTATTTTTACATTAATTAATTCATTAAATTTAATATTGCTTTGTATTATTGTCAAACATAAACATGTAATTATGCGACACACCAGTCAATAAATCCAATTCCATCCAATTTTGTCGTTCTCTAGTTCCTTTAATGTAATTCGCAGCACTTAACAATCTCTTCACCGATTGTGAGTATTTTTTTATATTAATATTTAGACTCCATCTTTTATACCTCGTAGATTTATTAATAGTACCCCCATTTGTATATCAACCAAACAACTATACAAATTATGTACCAATTTCCATTTTTATTTAATAAATATCACATTTCAAAATATCTTATACATTTTTCTTTGAGTTTATTTATGTAACTACCCTTAAACAAAAACTTGTTCTTGTTGGATACTATTCTTACTGCACTCTTACATATTTTAAATTATCCATTATTTACAATTTAACAATTCACATTATCATTATAACACATTTGTCAATCGTTACCTTGGCTTGTATTTTATTAAAATTTTCTGTAACTATTAAATTAACATATTCAATCAATATCAAAATCTCTTCTCTCATTGTCTCAATTAAATTTATTAATAATGTTTGAAGTTTAACAACCACCAATATTTAATTATATCATTCTTCCGAGCTTATTTGTTTCAAATATTTCTTTATTGAAATTAATTACACTGCCTCATGTATCATAACATAATTCCTCAATTAAGAAAAATAATTAAATAAACTGGTTTTTATTTCAAACTTCTTTTCTTAATTCAATCCATCCCATTATCCTAGTATCCACCTTTATAACAATTAATATCTATTTACATCTATCTATTTAAAAATTACCACAGAAACAAACTATTTAACCTTTCCAACAAACAACAACCTTTATTTTGCGTGCTATTAATTCTGCGTGCATCCAAACATAAACGAAGAGAACCGTCACGTTTTTTAACTACTACTAAAAGATTAATAGAATTACTCTTTGAAGCTTCTATTACTCCATTTTTTACCATTTTATGTATTTCCTTCCTAACCTGTCCTCTTAATGCAAATGGTATAGGGTAAGATTTACTATTAAAGCTTTTTGATTCATCAACTTGTAACCTATGAATGTATTTTCTTGCTTGTCCTACTTCTTCCTTTATAACCTCTTTATTTCTGATAATTATTTGTAATATTTGGCTTTTAAATTGTTTATTCTTCTCACCTATTTTTAACTCATTCAGCAATAACCCATTATTATCATAATTATTCTCCATATTATTTATTATGTAATTATTAATAACTATACTTTCTTTATATTTCATTATGTCTCCAATTTTATCTAATTGGCAACACTTATCTTCTTGGCTGACTCTACTGGTACAGATCCAAGATTTACTTAACCCCTTTAAATGAATACATCTTTGTGATCCATCAATATTTATTCCCAGTTGCTGAATAATGTCGATTCCTAATACCATATCTACGCTAAGACCTTTAACTATAAACAATCTAACTACACCTTCCCATTGATCAATAATTATTTTAATATTTACCATTCGGTTTGTTGTTGATATTTTTCTTTTAGTTGCAGATAGCAAATCTATTTTATTCACTTTTATTATATTCTTATGTAGGACATCCAAATTATTTAAAATTATTTCTTCATTTATTAAAGAAGCCATTTTGTATTATAATGCTGAACAGTGTCTTATTGTTAGTGGAGCAATGTCTTCTTATTTATCTATTAATTATAATTCTGATAAAATTTCTTCGTGTTAGTGGAGCAATGGCATCTTATCTATCTATTAATGTTTTCAAATGTTAGAATACGTGTGGTTCTTTAATTAACATTTTAAAATTACTATTTTACATATTTACAACTTCCGAGTTTCCTAATGTTATCTCAAAATTCTTTTGATATTTTCTTGAGTGGTCTTTATGGCATCCTTGGCTTCATTAGCTGCTTGTTTTAACTTTCTCAATTCAAATTCAAACCTCGGTACTTCCTTTCGTCTCAGTCTTTCTTTCAGTTTCTTTGTCTCCTTCTTTAATCTTCGTTTAATTGTTTCCTTATTTGTCTTCTTCTTACTTTTATTAACATTACTTATGTCATATCCTCGGGAATTTCCAATTTTATTTACTTTAATTATACAACCTCCTGTCGCTTGTTTAAAATTGTCTTCTAATATATTTATTTCCTCTTTAAGTCTTCGTTTAACTTTTTGGTTTTTTATCCTCTTCTTATGCTTATTTATTTTAATTATGTCTCGTCTTGTAACTCTAACAACATTTACTTTTTCGTAATTGTATTTCTTCTCATCATCTGGTTCTCCTCCATTCACTTTTACTTCCTCGATCTTTTCCGTAGAATCATCTACCTCATCTACATAACTGTCTAATTTCTGATTCTATTTCATCAGTTCCCAATAATAATGTTTGTTCTAATTCTTCCAAAATTAATTTGTTTTCATTTGTGTTGTTCCGAAATCTAACTTCAAATTTTGGTAACATGTCTGTTTGTATTCCAATATAATTACTTCTGTGGCTACTGTTTAACATTTCCGTTCCATCTTGCATTCTTTTCAATGTATCTTCTACCTTTTTAATCTTTGTTAAATGATTTTCGTTTAACACATTAACTCTGCTTACATTATTATTAATTTCTTCTTGCATTTCAACTTGATTTTTATTCACCTTTTCATCAATCAATTGTATTTGTTTATGTACATCTTTATTTTGACTTTGTATATCCTTTAGTTTTCCATTTACCTCTTCGTTACTGTTTACCAACTTATCTACCATGGTTTTTGTTAAATTTTCCTCTAGTTGTTTGTATTCCTTCTGTATTTCTCCTCTCACCTCATTCTTAAGTTCTTCTTTATAATTTCCTAATGTATCACCAATCTTATTTATTTGTGCTTGCAATTCTTGCTTATTCTGGAGTTGTACTTTATTAAAATCTTCTTTTAAATCTTTCATTGTCTTTTCCATCTTATCTGCTTGTTCTTTTTGTTCTTGTACTTTCACTGCAGTGCTCTGAATCGCGTCTTGTAACCTACCTTCCCTTTTCTCTGCATCTTTCTAACTTTCCTCTGCCTTTTCCGCAATTGACTGTTGTAACTCCTTTTTCAACTCATCAGTAGTTTTCTTACTTTCCTCTGCAGTTCTTTCAATTGCTGCTTGCAACCTACTTTCCCTCTCATCTGCTTTCCTTGCTGACTCTGCTGCATTTTTCTTTGACTCTGCTGCATCATTCTTTATTTCATGTAAATCCTTCCTCAACTCTTCTGCATTTTTCTTATTTTCTTCAGCCTTTTGTGCAATAAATGCCATTAACTTATCTAACTTCTCATCTATATTTGTTTTCTGTTCTTCTTCTTGTAATCTTACCTGATCACCTTGCTGTATTTCCTCCACTTCAACTTCACCACCACTCGTCAGTGCTTCCATTTCTTCTTGTCCTTCATCTTTTTCCCCTTCAGTCTTCTTGATTTTTCTTATAACCCTTTTGTCTGCCATATTTTAGTTAAAATTTTCAAATATACCAATTTTTAATTACAGACCTTTATATTCAATTATAAATCTTTATATTTTATTCTCAAATTGACCCTTTATAATATTCTTTAGTTACTTTTATTGATTGTCCTATTCTATTCCTTTATTTTTCTTAAAAAGAAATTAATTATACGTTTTTAAATTATGATTGTTTTATTACAATCTTGTTCCTTAATTCACAATTGTTAATGCAAAATTAACCATAAACTTGGTTTATCAGTTACAATTAAATCTATTTATTTTTATTATGTCAATATCCCCTCTTTACTGGCGACATGTGTCATAAATGTCAAGCAACATGGTTTTAAAAACCCCTCGTTTGAACACCATATATTATATTCAGTAATGTCATAAACAAACTGACTAACAATCACTATAAGCCCCACGTTGTCTGCGTCAATTTATATATTATGATGTGGCTATATAAAGCTATACTTTTATTAATGTGATGCCCTTTCAAATTCAATAATAATTCTTTAATAAAAATAAATCAGGTTCTCTTATCTCAGGTGGTTCGCCAAATCAAGATCTCTATTTATTGAATGTCAATATTACAGTTAATGACGTTTACTGTCAAACCGATTTCTAAATCTCAACAAACCAGGTATCGACAATTGTATTTTTACATTAATCAATTCATTAAATTTAATATTGCTTTGTATTATTGTATTTCACTGATTAATCTTTATCTAAAATGTTTTAATATTAATTACTAACAAACCTTGTCACTTATTCAGCTTCACTCGCACAACTCCACACACCAGTGCCTCCTGCTTCCCAAAAGATACCAATATCGTCCTCGCCTGACACCTACAGCATACACCTGTCAACCAACTCCAATATCCTGCTGATGCTGGCTGCAATTCCTCTATCAAACGTCAGCTTCAACTTCAACTAAACCTGGTAAGTTTCAAGTTTCTAACTGCAACAGCTCTTATCTTGTTTCTTTCTTAGATATCCTTCAGCACTCTGCAATCTCCTCCGATGTTGTCCAACTCTGATAGTACTACCACAAATCCCGCTCTAGCTGAATCACCTTATTTCAATGCAACCAAAAATGACAACCAAAAACATGTAATTATGCGACACACCAGTCAATAAATCCAATTCCATCCAATTTTGTCGTTCTCTAGTTCCTTTAATGTAATTCGCAGCACTTAACAATCTCTTCACCAATTGTGAGTATTTTTTTATATTAATATTTAGACTCCATCTTTTATACCTCGTAGATTTATTAATAGTACCCCCATTTGTATATCAACCAAACAACTATACAAATTATGTACCAATTTCCATTTTTATTTAATAACTATCACATTTCAAAATATCTTATACATTTTTCTTTGAGTTTATTTATGTAACTACCCTTAAACAAAAACTTGTTCTTGTTAGATACTATTCTTACTGCACCCTTACATATTTTAAATTATCCATTATTTATAATTTAACAATTCACATTATCATTATAACACATTTGTCAATCGTTACCTTGGCTTGTATTTTATTAAAATTTTCTGTAACTATTAAATTAACATATTCAATCAATATCAAAATCTCTTCTCTCATTGTCTCAATTAAATTTATTAATAATGTTTGAAATTTAACACCCATCAATATTTAATTATATCATTCTTCCAAGCTTATTTGTTTCAAATATTTCTTTATTGAAATTAATTACACTGTCTCATGTATCATAACAATATATTGTTCGTACATTCCATGTGCATATCCGTATATCATTGCAGGGGGACCTGGACATATCGCCGAATGGACAAAACGCCGAATCGTATTTTAATGCCCAAAACGCCGAATCGTGCCCAAAACGCCGAATTCGTTTGAGTGGACAAATCGCCGAAAATGCCCAAAACGCCGAATGCTGTCGGTGGACATATCGCCGAAAATGGACAAATCGCCGAATTAGTTGGCGTGGACAAAACGCCGAAACTGCCCAAAACGCCGAATCCTCTCAGTGGACATATCGCCGAAAACGGACAAATCGCCGAATAAGCTATCGTGGACAAAACGCCGAAAATGCCCAAAACGCCGAATTCTGTCCGTGGACATATCGCCGAAAATGGACAAATCGCCGAACCGTGTAAAATGACCCCACATGGATCGGAAAGTTGGCATCGCTCGATTTTGTTCTAAACCCCCGTTTGTGTCGGTGGACATATCGCCGAAAATGGACAAATCGCCGAATTAGTTAGCGTGGACAAAACGCCGAAAATGCCCAAAACCCCGAATGTTGTCGGTGGACACAACGCCGAAAATGGACAAATCGCCGAATTAGTTAGCGTGGACAAAACGCCGAAAATGCCCAAAACGCCGAATGCTGCCGGTGGACACATCGCCGAAAATGGACAAATCGCCGAATTAGTTACCGTGGACAAAACGCCGAAAATGCCCAAAACGCCGAATTCTGTCGGTGGACATATCGCCAAAAATGGACAAATCGCCGAATTAGTTACCGTGGACAAAACGCCGAAAATGCCCAAAACGCCGAATTCTGTCGGTGGACATATCGCCGAAAATGGACAAATCACCGAATTAGTTAGCCTGGACAAAACGCCGAATCCTGTGAGTGGACGTATCGCCGAAAATGTCCAAAACGTCGAATTAGTGGGCGTGTGCCAAATGTCAAAGATGTCGAAATCACCAATTCCTGTTAGTGGGTATGGTACAAATTAAGGATGCAGAATATATTACGGCCAAACAAATAGCGAGAATTGTTTTCAAGCTGTTATTTCTAAGTTACAACAATAATAAATTCAACTAGCAATTGCTGCCAGCATAAAGAACACCTGTAAACTAATAGTTGATATTCTAACTACAATTTTTGATATCCCGTGTGCATTTTTGTGATTGAGTATTGAGGGTGGTGTCATTTTGTTCCTTATGCTGGAACCCGCGACTGGGATGAGCGAGGGGGCTATTTGGGGATAAGTTATTATTTTAAAATATAAATAAAGTAAATATGTTTTAAAAACCAGAATATCTATTTCATATTCTATATCGCGCATATATTGCAACTTATAATGTAATAAAATAAAGTGATAATTGACCTTCATTGAATCCAAAATGGCGAACTTTAATTTTTTTATTTAAAAAACTCTTTGAATATAAAACAACAGGAAGGAGCATTTACCAGATGAGGTTGCGTCGAGAATGGAGGTTGCATATGGCGGATAGTTGTTTCCGTTTGACACTGGCGTACTGTCTGTAAAGGATATATTATGGGTTTATTATATATCAAAGATCAACATTTTATGTATTTCTACACATTTATATCGGGTGATTATAAATGTTTTTCCATCAAGCTACTTATGAAATATTTGTTATATGAATAATATGTAGGTGGGACTGTAAGTCTATGTCAAATTCGAAGTTAGCAGGTTAGGTTTTGCGTCAGTCTTGACTATAAAATCACCCGGTATATTAATGCCTAGACAAGCTATTAGGTTAGCTTATTGGAATGTATATATATGAATTAAATAAATTATTATTTATTATTATTATATTATAATTGTTTTACTGAGTTTAAAAATTGTCGTTATTTGTATTAAACAAATTTTAATAAAAAAAACATTATGTAAATTAATTCACATTAACATTAATTTTACGAGTTTCTGCTACAATCGCAAAATTTATATGGTGATAAATATAGAATAAGTTGGAGTTTTAACAAATTTATTTATTTTAACTTTTCTTAAATTTATTTATTTCCAACAGACAGGAAGCCCAATTATAAAAAGTCTACAATTTCATATTTAGAACTAACTCAAACATAATTTCTATTATACAGTCGAAAACCAACCTAATATTACAATAAACTTACAGTATAAAACAAATCCTTAGAAAAACCTTTCAAGTCACAGTAGAATATGTCAATTTGATTATTAATAAGATTGTATGATGCAGTGCTTGCAAAAAGTGATGAATTTTTATAGGAATTTGTCCTAGGACAAGTATTAACAAATGTGAGACCATTTCTCGTTCTTATATCAGGTATATGAAAGTTAAGTTTTGCTGGCAGTTCAGGACAGTCAATATTTTAATTTTAATTACCAACCAGCTTGTAATAGTATTTAACATTACAAGCCAGGTAAAACATTTTTTACTGGCGATAGGATTGGGATGACTGGCGAGCCGTTAGGCGAGCCTGTCATATCCTTGAGCCAGTAAAAATGGTTACCTGGTGTGTTTTGTTGAATATTTTATTTGTTTCGCACTTGTAAATAACTAGAAATTTACCATTTATTCAAAATGTCAAACTGACAAGCAACTAAATTCATCAATATGACACATACTAAGGAAGACAACTCTGGCTTTGCACGCTATCATTTATCTATGAGCACGCTTGTAAAATATAACTGGCTAGCCAGTAAATTTTTTACTGGCTAGCCAGTTAAGAAACATTTTCAAGGCCAATACAGTGACTTGATAAATTGATGTTTACAAGTGAGGAACAAATAAATAAACATTATCTGAAAATAAATACGCATTGACTAAGGCTTTATACAATTAAAATGCAAAAATTATACCCCTATGATCACGTTATTTGACAACTACCATGAATAAACTACCACAAATGAGTCATACTTGGAGGTTGCATATGGCGATTTCAGTCGCACTTTTAAGTAGGTAAGGCCAATAAAAGACCAGACTCCTTCCTGTTGTTTTATATTCAAAGAAAAAACTAAACATGAACTTGTTGGGTATCAAATTAAAGGTAATCGAGTATACAAAACAAATAGCAAACTTATAAAATGTTTAAGTGCCATAAAAAATAAAAGAGGTAGTGGCGGCATTTATGGGCCAGTGTGCTTACATTTCTAAAACAGTTCCGGAAACAATTTACACACTGTCCTGGTTCCTTCCAAAGGGTGCTAAACAAAAAGGTCAACTATGACTGTTGATGTTCCGTCATTATCTAACAGAAGTTGCAACCTAAGACATCATATGGTTGCTAGGCGAAATTGTTAATTTAAGTCAGACTTATAGTTCCAATCAAGTGCTAATAACTCTGTCTACCCACAATTCCATGGTATATGATAGCAGACACAAAACACACATATCTGTTTTGCCATTACTCCTGCATCACCAAACTGGAAAAGTTAGTTGTGACTGCAAACCGTCGACTACAACGGCCTTTGATACATCGAAAGATGGCATTTTTTAACCGAAAATTGGGTGATCATTCCATGAGAATTGCACATAATAATAGCTGTACTCAAATCTATTGGAATTTATATTGGATCAACTGGCATTCCTGAGTTGTGGAGCGTGGCCTTTTTTATAAATTTATTAGAAGAAAAACATGTAACGCTCATACCACAACTTTGCCTGTGTTATATACTGCGCTTGCTAATGAATTCTTCAAGTTCAAGGAAAAATGCCAAGTTATTCAAATAATTCTTTGGGTAATTTGTAAGAAAAAGTACTCCAAATCCATGATTGACAACAAAGTTTGTTCACGAAAATAAGTTTGTACCGCTTAGTAAAAGAAACAATAGTTAGGTATCTAGGTATTGTATGTAACAGAATGTTGAGAATTTGTTAATTCTTCTAATGTCCCAGGTACCTATGACGTTTTCGGCATTTCCACCCCATTGGGCTTTTCGTCCGAATTTTAATGCCCGCTTTGTTCTCTCGCAAGAGGCGCGTTCGGTTGAAATCACAAAATTAATTTTGACGAATTGGTTACCACAAGAAACACGCTGTTGACTGGCCCAATTATTCATTTTCGATAAATGATTGCACATTATTTAAGCAATATAATCTGTATATATAAAAATCACTCACCGTGTGTTAGTAACGCAAAAACTCGAGAACGACTGGATCGATTTGAATGATTTTTTTTTGTTCGCCTTACTCCCGAGGTGGTTTAGCAAAAAAAGAAAATTCGGAAAATCCAAAGGGACAGCCGGAAAATTGGAAAATATCGAAAGTGTGGTTTTCTATACACTGTACGACTTTCTATTTGCAGTCATACTTTTATCATTCTGTGCTTAATGGTTTGAAAGGTTTTCCCCCTCTTGTCATAATCCAAAACAACGTTTGCCGGGTCAGCTAGTATATAATATATAGTGTCTAGACTGAATGCAGTAAACACATTATAAACTTGCATTTCTAGGATTTCTGTTAGATGTTTGTGCGTTGACAAATGACGAAATACCACCGATTAACAAAATATATTCAGAAAATCTTGTGAAACAACACATACAAATAAAAAAGTGCAGTCAATATAGAAAAGCTTAGAACAATTCTAGTAAAACTTAAGGTACTGTAGAAAAAGGCCAAGCACAAGAATGTTTCCTTATGTGGTCTATTTACTACTTTTATTAAAAATGTATACCTAAGTCAATTTATAACTAATTTTAAAAAATACATATATTAGAAATATTTATATTTGTCTGTTGGAAATAAATAAATTTAAGAAAAATTAAAATAAATAAATTTGTTAAAACTCCAACTTATTCTATATTTATCACCATATAAATTTTGCGATTGTAGCAGAAACTCGTTAAATTAATGTTAATGTGAATTAATTTACGGTGGCACTCGAACTGCGCACCGACTGGCGACCGGTAGTTTACTCATTAAAAGGGTTGTTTAATCTCCTACTGAACTGCGCACAATGCCTGCAGGTAGTCAGATCAAAAACCGCCATTTAGGTAGCATTTTTAATTATTGGTAAATTCACATAATAGGGATGGAACGTGGATAAGACATTTATTTGGCTTAACATTTCTTCCAGCAACAGAAGTAGGGAATTGCTTCGTAGATTTTATTAGCGAAAAACCGGATGACTCTAGAGTTATTCAGTTTATTGGCTGTTTAGTTGATAACTACATTAAAAATAAGTCCACATTTCCTTCAGAAATATTGGTTGTGAAAACTGACAGCGCTGCAAGAACGAACAACACTTGCGAATTTCATTCCAAATTTAAAACGGGAAAATTCATCTCCATACCCTAATATTCACTCATTTTTAAAAGTGTTAGAAATGCAAGCCGATACGTATATAAAACTCAATTCTATTGTCGAAATGTAAATAGATACAATTCATGGAAGCCAAAATTGTGCAGTTAGATGGACATGAAATATCTCGATACAATTTTGTAAAACGTGTTTCCCATAAATTTAGTAGTATTGTAAACTTGTAAGTAAAACATTTGTTATACAGTGTGTTTCACTTATTATCTTTGCAACCCTATACCTTCCTTATTTATTTTATGATCGATTTGAAATTTTAAGAGAGCTATTTTTACACTATTTAAATAATCTTACTACAAACTAGCAGCCTACTGCGTTGAAAAACAGATACGGAAAATTAAAAAAACGTAGTTGGCTCGGTTTTATCTAAAATGTTATTAAAAAAAAGTTGCACAAAATTTAAAAAAATTGTCAATTTGATTATTTTTCATAATGAATAATATTTTAATCTACACGATTTAAATTTCAATGGTTGTCTCTCATTGAAGTACATGAGCTGTCAATTTATGTTCCTGTAAATGTAAATAGCAAGTTAAATAATAATTTACATTTCGACTACTTTTGTGGTTCTGATTAACTTTATTTAATAACGTTAACTAGGCCTACTATGCTTTTTATTTTTTTATGGCAGTGGGTTACTGGGGGAGGTAAAGTATTTAAAAATTATAAAAATAGTTAATTTAAATGGTGACCAATATTTCAAATCGATCAGAAAAAAATAAGGAAGATGCAGGGGTGTGAATGTGAGAAGTGAAACACACTGTATATGATAAAAAATATATTTGTTTTTACTTGTCGCTATACAGTTAATATATCTTTTTATCATTGCATACTTGGTATACTTTATTCCGTGTTAATAATTCTTGTAATGCGAACTTCACAAAGGACAATAGCTGGATAATTTAGTTCCTTTTAGTAATATTTTAAAACATGCTATGTTCGGTTTTGAAACCGGTCAACCGGTATGTTATGACATGATACAATTTTGGCAGGTAAAGATAAAAAATCACTTTATGGTTGCTCCTCATCCTAATCGCCCTTGAGCGCAGTTCGAGTTATGGTAAGGATTAAGCCAGGTAGGCAAATATGTTGAGCGCAATTTGAGTATTGGATTAAGGGACTAATGGGTTTTGTGCGCAGTTCAGTTGCACCGTAATTTACATGTTTTTTTATTAAAATTTGTTTAATACAAATAACGACAATTTTTAAATTCAGTAAAACAATTACAATATAATAATAAATAATAATGTATATATACATTCCAATAAGCTAACCTAATAGCTTGTCTAGGCATTAATATACCGGGTGATTTTATAATCAAAACTGACGCAAAACCTAACCTGCTAACTTCGAATTTGACATAGACTTACAGTGCCACCTACATATTATTCATATAACAAATATTTCATAAGTAGCTTGATGGAAAAACATTTATAATCACCCGATATAAATGTGTAGAAATACATAAATTGTTGATCCTTGATATATAATAAACCCATAATATATCCTTTACAGACAGTACGCCAGTGTCAAACGGAAACAACTATCCGCCATATGCAACCTCCATTCTCGACGCAACCTCATCTGGTAAATGCTCCTTCCTGTTGTTTTATATTCAAAGAGTTTTTTAAATAAAAAAATTAAAGTTCGCCATTTTGGATTCAATGACGGTCAATTATCACTTCATTTTATTAGATTATAAGTTGCAGTATATGCGCGATATAGAATATGAAATAGATATTCTGGTTTTTAAAACATATTTACTTTATTTATATTTTAAAATAATAACTTATCCCCAAATAGCCCCCTCGCTCATCCCAGTCGCGGGTTCCAGCATAAGGAACAAAATGACACCACCCTCAATACTCAATCACAAAAATGCACACGGGATATCAAAAATTGTAGTTAGAATATCAACTATTAGTTTACAGGTGTTGTTTATGCTGGCAGCAATTGCTAGTTGAATTTATTATTGCTGTAATAACAACTTGAAAACAATTCTCGCTATTTGTTTGGCCGTAAAATATTCTGCATCCTTAATTTGTACCATACCCCGCTAACAGGATCTGGTGATTTCGACATCTTTGACGTTTGGCACACGCCCACTAATTCGACGTTTTGGACATTTTCGGCGATATGTCCACTCACAGGATTCGGCGTTTTGTCCAGGCTAACTAATTCGGCGATTTGTCCATTTTCGGCGATATGTCCACCGACAGAATTCGGCGTTTTGGGCATTTTCGGCGTTTTGTCCACGGTAACTAATTCGGCAATTTGTCCATTTTCGGCGAAGTGTCCACCGGCAGCATTCGGCGTTTTGGGCATTTTCGGCGTTTTGTCCACTCTAACTAATTCGGCGATTTGTCCATTTTCGGCGTTGTGTCCACCGACAACATTCGGCGTTTTGGGCATTTTCGGCGTTTTGTCCACGCTAACTAATTCGGCGTTTTGTCCATTTTCGGCGATATGTCCACCGACACAAACGGGGGTTTTGAACAAAATCGAGCGATGCCAACTTTCCGATCCATGTGGGGTTATTTTACACGGTTCGGCGATTTGTCCATTTTCGGCGATATGTCCACGGACAGAATTCGGCGTTTTGGGCATTTTCGGCGTTTTGTCCACGATAGCTAATTCGGCGATTTGTCCATTTTCGACGATATGTCCACCGAGAGGATTCGGCGTTTTGGGCATTTTCGGCGTTTTGTCCACGCCAACTAATTCGGCGATTTGTCCATTTTCGGCGATATGTCCACCGACAGCATTCGGCGTTTTGGGCATTTTCGGCGATTTGTCCACTCAAACGAATTCGGCGTTTTGGACACGATTCGGCGTTTTGGACATTAAAATACGATTCGGCGTTTTGTCCATTCGGCGATATGTCCTAGACCCATTGCAGGGTCGTCGTCGTGGTTTCCGTGCGGCTTTTGATTCTTGAGGTTTCGTAACAATAGTTTTTTCCGGAGTGGGGTTGTTAGCCCCATGCTCCAACCCGTTTAGTCGCCTCTTACGACAAGCAGGGATACTGTGGGTCTATTCTAACCCCAACCCACAAGGGGAAATAATAATAATAATTGTCTTTATTTTTGTATATCAAAAGAATGAATAATATTTAGTATATAACAAAAAATATATATTGAGATGGTATTGAGCCCGCTCAACTCTGCTTGCAGCACAATAAATTAACAGCAATTCAGAAAGCATAGAGCTGGGGTAGTTCATGCAACTGCAAGATTTAGCACATAAAATTGCAATCCGTAATTACATTTGCAAAGAAATGTCAGTAGTAATGAATTGATTTGAATAGAAAAGACAAAGGACAGAGCTCGTTTTTCATAGATTGGAATCGATAATTATAAATTAGCCAAAAATAAGAGGTTTGTGCAAAATTAATGCCGAACCAAAATAACTAGAACTGTCACAGAAAGGTTTATAATATGTGCGTGTTAAATGAAGCGTAGATGTCAGAATAATCAAATAGGACATGTTTATGAGCTTTTTAAATAAAACGTAAAAGAAGCAGATTTATCATAATACATTGCAAAGGGCATAAACCAAACAGAAGAGGGCAATTATAATTATGAAACAGTAATATTCGAAAATTTGGTGAAAAGCCAACAGTTTTAAAATTACAAGAAATGGACACAGCAGGATGTGAAACAATTGGTGATTGAACAAACAAGACAGTGGAATTACGCGAGTAAAAGACAATTTAAATAACACAAAGTGAGTGGCGCTACGACACAGTTTAAAACCAAAATTTAAAGAACAATATTTTAGAAATAAGAATTTTTATATATAATTTTAATTATAAGTTAAATTTAGTTAAGTTGTATTTGGTCAATTTCCGTTTTATATAACTTAGATAGGCAATTGTTATTGACGACCAGTATCCAGAAATAAATAAATAAAATTATTGAATGACAACCAGTTTTTGTGCTCTCAGAAAATTAAAATTTTTACCTATTAAACCATTAATTTTATTAATAAAAATTATACCAGTGTGTTCAGTAATTGACAGTGCACCTGTGAGAATGTGGGAAACATTTTCCATCACACAAAAATTATTTTCGCCGCCACCAAGTTTCCGAGGGCATCGGGATCACCAGCGTAGGCTACGAGGAACGATTTCAGGCAGAATGAGGTTCCGGAGCCCAAGATTTTAGCAGAGGCATACCAGCACAGCGTATAGGAGGCCCCCACAACGGCAGCAGCACCGCAGGACCCCACATCCGGCAGATATCACCAAGAGCAGTTGTCCGAGAGAGCTACCGCAGCCTTGCAAGGAAACCAGGTGTCAGCTCTAATTTTTAATCTGTACTCGGAAGAGGTATTCAGTCAAGTACTTGTCGATTCAAACGAGGGAAACAACATCAACAACATCAGGTACGCTGACGATACACTCATACTAACCAACAGTGAAGAAGATCAACAGAACCTAATAACAAAAATAAACAATACATGTGAAGGTTTTCGCTTGAAGATTAACATAAATAAGACAAAGTATATGGTTATAAGTAAGCGAACCAACATTACAAACAATGGCATCACCATCAATGGTACAAGGCTTGTGAAGACCAATAAACTCTTTTATCTCGGAAGTATTATCAATGACCAATGGGACCCATCAGTCGAAATAAAGGTCCGAATAGAAAAAGCCAGGGCATCCTTTATCAAGATCAAAAATGTATTATGCAGCCGCGATCTACCATTAAAACTAAGAATGAGAATGGTTCGCTGTTATGTCTTACCAGTATTGCTTTATGAAACAGAGGCATGGACACTCACGGAAGCTACATTAAAAAGAATAAACGCCTTCGAGATGTGGGTGTATCGGCGATTATTGAGAATCAGCTGAGTGGATAGAGTCACTAACAACAGAGTCCTCGATATAATGAACAAGGAACTAGAAATAGTAAAAACAGTTAAGAGAAGGAAGCTTGAATATTTTGGCCACGTTATGCGACATCCTGAAAAATATGAACTTTTGCATTTAATTATAGAAGGAAAAAATCGAAGGTAAACGTGGACCGGGTGCAAGAAGAACTTCCTGGTTGAAAAGCTTAAGGAAATGGTACGGAAAAACTACAATACAGCTGTTCCGAGCAGCGGCCAACAAGACTATTATTATCAACATGGTAGCCAACATGATGTTAACCAACGACCGTTAAACGGCCATGGTACCCTAAGAAGAAGAGATAAAAGCACATCGAGGTTATCTCGGCCAAATTTCCCAGACACGCGATGCGCGGGAAAATACCATTCGAATTTGAAATTAAGGCAGGCGGCGTATTCTAAACGTAACAGAGTGTTAAGTACAATAACAGGTAACAGAATACAGGTATTTAAAATAAGAACTGAAAGAAAATAAAGAGTGAAGTAAGTTAATTTTAGTTAAGGGAGTACTTACCATTTGAGATTGTGGAATGACAAATGTAACGAGAAAGTATTTGTAATTAATTTTTCAAAACTAGTTTGAGGTGTTAGTTGACAGATGTATTGAGTTGTCACATAAAATAAGAACATCAAATTTCAGAATAAAAGCAGTCTAGATTATAAAGAATCCGACCTGATTTTCAGTCAAGTGTTCTTCTGAGGCTAGCAGTAAATAATTTTGATTATCCATAATAAAATAGGGCAAATAAATTAATTAAAATTGAATTTTAAAAAGAATTGATTGAGAATAAACTAAAGTAAAGCTGTAAGTCAATTATAACAAGTAGATGCCTTTTGCCGGTTCTGCGACCTCCCCCCACCACTTTTTCAAGGTCGAGGTCATAGTAGAGGCAAGTGGATGGTTCTGGAACCTCCCCCCACCACTTTTTCAAGGTCGAGGTTACAGCCTCCCCTGACGCACTCCTTCCCCTGACGAAGCGGCCCTCAAGGTCACTGGCATTGCAAAGCAAGTGAACTTCAAGGCCAACGTTACTCCTCAGGCCCTCAAGGTCACTGGCATTGCAAGGTACGTGGACTTCAAGACCAACGTTACTCCTGCGGCCCTCAAGGCCATTCACTCGGATTGCAAAACTCGTGAACTTCAAGGCCAACGTTACCCTAATATCACTCAGATTAGTCTAAAACCTCCTCCACAACCTACCCTTTAGTGCAAGGTCAAGGCCATAAGCACTCGGACAACCTCAATAAGTTCAATAAAAGAGACACATTTTTAAAAGGTTTTATTTTCAGCAATACATAAATCCGTACTACATTATGGTACACAAACAAGGAATATTCTTATTCTGCGAGTCGAAGATGTCCTCCAGCTCCAGGCAATTACAACCGCATACCTCGTACGTAACGTCTCCCATAAACACAGCTGCTTGTCGTCCGTATAGAGCACTACAATAAATAATTAGGTATTTAAGTACCAACATATTAAGAAATACGCCACACAAACATGCATAAAGAATGTGAATTATTAGTTGTTCGCAGATGTAGTAACGTAATTATTTGTTACTCGTACAAAATAAAAGAAATAAAGGCAACTAATATTTCCCACGATTACACAGCTCTGAATCTTCTCGACAAAGTTTGTACCAGATTTATGTGAGCATGACATTTACAAATAATATTTATAACTACCTTATTATGCCAGGATCCGGTCGATGGTTTCCCACAGCTCCGGGCAATTACAACCGCATACCTCCGTAGAGCACTAGAATAAATAATTACGTATTATAGTACCAACATATTAAGAAATACGCCACACAAACAAGCATAAAGAATGTGCATTATTAGTTGTTCGCAGATGTAGTAACGCAATTATTTGTTACTCTTCCTTAAGTACGAAATAAAAGAAATAAAGGCAACTAATATTTCCCACGATTACAGCTCTGAATTTCCTCGACAAAACAAATACCAGATTTATGTAAGCATGCCAAATAATATTTACCTTATTCTTCTACGTTTCCGCTCTAATATGCTGTTTACCCGTTATCCAATACATTTTCGGCCACGTAGTGTTGATTTCGAATAGCACTTCCTAACCACAAAACAAGTTCCAAACTGCAGTCTGAACGAAGCAGTTTGCAAGGTCAACATGTTATGCGGCGTGCACACCTCTTGCTGGCAAGCGACATTCCTCTTCGACAGAAAGCCGTGCTATATTTAGCGTTACCAAAGAGCGGATTCTTATGCAAATACCTTTTTGTAGACTGCGCTTTAGGAAAATTAATCAATAAGGGCGAATCAAACATTTTCACGTCTACTGACATGTATTTTATTTTGCCTATAATGCCAATGTCATTAGTCTACTGCCTATTTTTAGCTTTACCGCCTAAAATTTGCCTAATTCAAGAAAGAATAATAAAAAATAAGCTAGTCTTGTCTACATTACATCGAATTTTAAAGTTTTAGCTGACAGTGTCACTAAGTTACAGAGTGTAGGCTTAACTTTAATCAATTTCTTCCAGAATTTGGAGGAAGTCGAAGCCTCTTTAAAACATATGAATGTAGCAGACAAACTGAAGTCTGCATTAAATAAAAATCCTGATATAGGAGTATTAAGAAAGATATCTAAAGTACTTAATGGTGAAAAAAAAGAAGTTGACTTTTTACAGAAAGCAATTGAGAACAAGTATTAGTTACTTATTTTGCAAGCCAAATTTAACATATTTAGCGCTACCAAAGAGCGGATTTTTAGGCAAATGCCTTTTGTAGATTTAGCTTTAGAGAAATTAATAAATAAGCGCGAATCAAACATTTTCACGTCTATTGACATGTATTTTATTTTGCCTATAATATCTATTTTATTAGTTTACTGCATATTTTCAGTTTTACCGCCTAAAATGTGCATAATTCAAGAAAAAAATAAGCTAGTTTTGTCTACATTACTTCGAATTTTAAAGTTTTAGCTGACAGTATCACTAAGTTACAGAGTGTAGGCTTAACTTTAATTGATTTCTTCCAGATTTTGGAGGAAGTCGAAGGCTTTTTAAAACATGAATGTAGCAGACAAACTGAAGTCTGCATTAAATAAAAATCCTGATATAGGAGTATTAAGAAAGATATAGGAGTATTAAGAAAGATATCTAAAGAAGTTGACTTTTTTACAGAAAGCAATTTAGAACAAGTATTAGTTACTTATTTTGCGGGCAAATTTAACAGTTAAGTAGTAGAAAATGGTACGTATTATTGGTACAACAGTTGGCTTTCAAGGTCAAATCTTAAAATGTTTATATCTCCGTTGTTTATTGTGACATTTTAGCATTGTACTCCTTTCTGATTATTGATAGTTTATAAGTAGAAGCCCACGCTTTCGGTATTCATACCCAGTTCGACGCTAGAGCAATGCCTATCGATAAATTTGGGAAACATATGCATGCGAATTCCACGTCGCACCCGCAGGTGTTTGTGGTTGAAGAGCTAAGCGAACCTATATATTATGAACGAGATTTACGACTAGTATCTAGTGCCATCAGTTCAGATAGATGGTACATCCTAGCTCATGGTGACACCGAATATACTATTCCCTTCCGTGTAGCTGAAATAACAAATGTCTTACTTTATCCCGAAAATACCGAAATTTATATCAACAAGAAAGGATCATATAATTTTCGCGAAATGATCGGGATGGCATTAAAAAAAGGTGATGTGCTAAAATTTTGGGCAGTCAAGCCAAATATGCTATATGTGGAATTTCAACTCAAGGTTCCCATAATTGTTGAGTCCAAAAAGACAGTACTGTGAGTTGGAGGCCTCCTGCCACCACTCGGTCGTCAAACTTGCTCCTGCTTCAGCTCAAACTTCAAGTTTAAGAGATGTAACGTTGGGAAGTGAAATGAAATCAGAAAGAAGGGTCGTGAGAGTAGTGGCACTTTAATCGGTTTTCAAGGTTAAGGTGAGATGCGAAGCAACACAAAAAAAAATTAGACATGCAGTAAGCTGGAGCGAACTTACTGCATGCCTAAATTATGACTCGACTAGGATTCGAACCTAGGTCTCCCTGTATATCCGCAATCTGCAGCCGAGGGTATCTTAACCGCTAGACCATCGAGTCTTATATATAAAACCCAATTAAAGAGACAAATATTGTACAAAAGCTTTATTTTCACTGTTCAAGATACAAAAAATGCTAGACTAAATTGTTATAATACCAACACATGAAGAAGTACGTTACAGACATACACAATATAGCAAATAATAGGGTGCCTAAAACAATTGTAGATATACAACAGGAATTATCGGCGGGTGCAAGTAGCTTCTTCAAGACATCCGGTTTATTTTTTAACAAAATAGTTTGCCAAGGAGTGTCTACAGCATATGAAGGGAAATGGAATTTTACTTTGAACGTTAGCAAATCCTGAAGAGTAAAGTTGTGCACGTGTATTTTAAAAACGGATATAGTTGTCAAGGAACTGGTATCCATTTTACGCCACGTCACGTTGTGAACTCCGTCATTGTAAGCAAGATATGCGGAACTGCACCGTGGTGGTTGAAGGACGTAGAGAATCCCATCATGAACTGCAGCGAGAGCAACCAAAAATTGTATTGGTAGCATGTTCAACACGTCGATGGCAACTAGTGAATGGTTCGGTGAAGGAACAGCTTAAGTAGCTTCACCTCGAATAGGGTGAACCGCACTTTGTATCACTTATGACAACTGCAAGATTTTGTCGCCTTGGCTGCACCCGGTTTATTGTTACCTGCTACATCCACTCCCGAGGGCGTATTCATCTCGACGATTAATTTAAAAGTTGTAGCTAGAATTTCGTCCATGGTTTGGAAATGCTTCTTCACTTCGGCAACTTTGCAGGTGGGTGACCATCGGAGGTGTTCAGATAAGGGTGTGTCATGATCTTCCCAACCAGAAATTTGAATTCCACAGTAAAAACACTGTACACAATCTAAAGTGTCGTTGATGCGAAAGAAACCAGCGTCTGCAAGCGATTTAGGAGATTGACATCGGCTCCAGTCGCTAAAGGTTCGTAGCCGTGTGGAGTAACTCGCAAACTTCGGAAATCTAGGTTCTGAGCACATTATGGTTGCAATGGTAACAACAGACTAACAGCATACGTGTGTATGAAAACTTTATATAGTACAATTGAAGGTCACAGAGAATTAAAAAACACAAAAATAGTTTTATAAATATTTATTTTCAAATATTTATCTCCAACTATACGTTATGAATGCAACCTCGCCGTCGTGCAGCCGCGACAGGAAGCTCTCCAACGGACGATAGACGTGGGTCAACCACCAGTGAGCTGTCGATCCGTCAAGAGTGGTAGGGTGCGTCCTGAAGGTGGTAGTCTCCGTGAGATTTTCCCCGAAGAGGTCGTAGGTGTACTCCACCGTGATTACCGCTTGGAGGGTTCGCTGAGGCGACGTTGGAGGGCACGCAGCCAAAAATCTCCGGAAGTGACGGTAGAAGTGGTCAGCACCCGGAAACGTCGTAGCTGCTGGTGGATGGCTGTTGGTGGATGATGAAAGCTGTCGATGCATGATTCTGGTGATGCTGCTGGTTGTAGTAGCACGCATTAAGCTTAATAAAGGAAAGCAGTCAAGGACGACCTTCCACCACCAACAGCAACGCTGAAGGATGTGTATAAATAAAGATGAAGGTTACTTCTCCCACCACTCGGACTTCAAGGTTATTCCTCCGGCCACTCGGTCCTCAAAGCCATTCACTCGGATTCTAAGGTCAAGATTTCTTCTCCCAACCACTAGGACGGCAAGGTTTCTCCTCCCACCACTCGGACTTTAAGAGATGTAACGTTAAGAAGTGGAATAAAAGCGGAAAGAAGAGACGTGAGAGTAGTAGTAGCACTTCAACAACCTGTAGAAATGGAAGCATTATATAAAGCTATCGAAATAGTTCAGAGTCAGAAAGGAGCGGAGGTCTGTAGTGATGTGTGTATAAAGCCTAAACCACTGTTGTGTCCAGCACTCCTATGTAGTAGGACGTACAAATTAAATAAGTCAAGTTCGAAGTGTGTGAGTGTAGGATTTGAGTGGAGTCCACAATTTACCCCAGTTATTGTAATACGGGGTATCAAAAACGACTGGGTGCAGTTGGATGAGCAGGAGTGGACTGCCCTATTTGCAAATCAAGGCGTGATTGCCAACTACTTCTATTCGGTCGACGGTCAGTGGCCAGCTGTAGAAATAGGAAGGAAGAGGATTGTATTCCAAGAGATTCAGACCAGGAAAATATTAAAATTAGAGGAAGTGGGCTTGTCAGAGGTGTGCTTAGCGAAGGAAACTGTAGAAGAGCTGTGGCGCTTGCAGAAACTCGTGGAACTGCGATTCGCACAATTAAAAGCGTTGAACTTTGAGAGTTTTTACAAAGAAATAGTTAAGGGTGTGGCAAACTTTTCTGGGGACTGTTTAGTCAATGTAAAGGCTGTAGTAGATCAGCTGGAGGAGAACTCTGAAAATACTGCGTGTATGGTGGAAGTGCTAACGTTCGCGAGTTCTATGGTAAAGTGCGACATCGAAGTGGAAGCACTGAGTCGTCAGTTGGCAGTGTAGTCATGTGGATGAATTATAGAGAGGCTGCTCGACCGGCTGCAAGAGACGTACCTAGTGCGGTTGAACGATTAGTGAGTTCGTTGAAGGATTTAGCTTTCGAAGCGTCGCGCGAAGTCGTATATGGGTTAGGACGTTCCGGATTCAGTGACGAAGAGTTGTATAAACAGGAAAAAAAGTACAAAAATGGTGCAGCTGTTGGTCGACTATTTTTAGATGGAGCCATAAATGAAAGCCTCCTTCTGGATTTAATGTTTAGTCTTGGTCTAGAGTGGCATATGTGTGAAGTAAAAGCCTTTATAGAAAGGAAGGAAAATGAAGAAGAGTGTGCAGTTTGAGGACTCGAAGGATCAGGTGTACAATCTGCATACGTGGGCGTATGCGTATCGAAAAGCTCGGAAAGGATTGTGGGAGCGAGAAGCTATGGACAGGTTGCGATTCCAGCGGAGGATACTTACTGTGGCTGAAGTACTGCGAGACGTCTTGTGCGCAGAACATAGGCAGACAATTTATTTAGAACGCTTTTCCACTAGTACGTAGGTGTGTAACACATGTATATATGTTGTATGCAAATAAAAACACAATAAAAATTTAAAAAGTTGTTTTATTCCATTATGTAGTGATTATAAATATGATACACGTTAGATAAAGCGCAATAACAAATCGGTTTGGAATGATATAAACAAGCGGGTTGTGATGGGGTGAGGGCCGGTTGTTCTTCCACTTCGATGATTGGGGTGGTAGTAAAGCGGCGTAGAAAAGTTGCTTTTTCTCGGCCTTTCACATATATTTCGGTGGCACCTCGCAAAAGACGCCGCAGGATTGCAGGAAACAAATACGCTTGAGTAAATCCATCGTCCCAGTCGATGCAGTGATGATGAGTCATTAACCAACGGGCTTGTTGTTGCAAATGAGATGGCAAGGACGTGAATGGAAATGGTGACTTGAAGATATAGTGAGATACTGACGCACCATCATATGCTGCCAATTCTTTCGGGCTAAAGTGCTTATCGGACGTTTTGAAGCCTTGAATGTCGAGAATGAGCTTCATCGTATTAGACAGAGAGCACGGTGCAGTTACGTTAACAGCCAAGATGCAACTGAAGTAGTTTTGAGAAATTACAGTTGTTTAACTGCTTTTGTCAACGCGTTGTAAGTAAAAACCCGATCGTGAAGAACGAGGCAATACGCGGTTGTGTTGGCTGCCACGTTAGCGGAAGTTTCAAATTCAACTCGAAAAACGACGGCGTTTGCATGAAGGTAGTCTTTTTGTTGAGAACAATCGATCACAACAATAGGCGCTTTGTCGGCAAAGTCATGGCGGGAGAAGAAGGGCTCATCGACTTTGTTATAATAAGATGATTGAAACTTGGAATACATGTCGTATAATGTTGCGTAATGATTGAGTGCATAATTGTTATGTAAATTGTCGTATGGAAATCGTTCGGTGTTCAGAAAAACTCGGAAATTGGTAAGACCAACTTTATCGAAATTAGCATTGTCCTTACTGATTAGCCCCGAACGACCTGATTGAAACCCTACGATGACGTATCTGGGGGTTTGTAATTTTGTGCTTGTAGCGATAGCGTGAGAATGTTGAGTCACAGCATGAACACCAGGTATGATATGAAGCTGCCAGCTGCGAAATGCTACTTGTGTGTCAATATTTTTATCGATGTATTTGGTTAGGGCTAATTCTTGGGCAAGACCGGGAGTGATATGAGGAACCTTCCAGTATAGTTTGTCAATCGTAACTTTAGCCGTCTCCCCTACGGTAGCACTGAATACGGCGTCGGCATCGGTATTGCTGCGAATTAATACAAGTTCTTGTCGGATGTTAAGTATTACTTTGCCATAATCTTCGGCGAATCCTAACAGCATTCTCAACGGTATGCAGGCACTAAAGTTACCTTCCTGATCGGTAATGGGAGGATCGCCGCTGGCAAACCAACCTGCATTTTGAAGCTTTTTAACGTCAGCGGAACTGTAGGACACATATCCCTTAAGAGTAGACGTAATACCAGGTTTGGTGACAGAGTCGACAACGACGCCATTGATTTCGTATCGGATTTCGCTAAATAAGTGAGCCAAACCATTGTTAAGGAATTTAGCCGTTGTAACTTCACCGTTTTCCTTCCGCAACTTTCCCTCTAGGTACAGATAGCTCAGGCCGGGAAGAGTTGACATATCTTCGGGAATTGGAATTCGAATTTCATCGTTATAGTCAAAACGGTTTGTATACGGTTGATGTGTGTGCAATTGATTGCTAATGATAGAAGTGTCGACGAGGACTCGCTCTCCAATATTTAAAATACTCATTACACTATTGTAAAGCCTAAGGACCGCAAGAAGTCTCTGTTTGCTTTAGTTAGCTGCGTGGTGGACGAAGCCGTACTGATCTTACGAGGGTGTGGGCGACGATTCTTATAGGAAGTAAAGCAGGGGTGGTACGGAGTGGTGAATCGAAAACCCATTACAGTTTCTTTAAATGTAATGTTACCGTAACGGTCTCTTTACTAAAACTGACAGGATTATCCGATTGGTCTAGTATTTTAATAGTTAAGTTAGTGATCTGTTTCGTGCTGATCGGTAGATAGATGACAGGGTTAGGGGTTTCCACTATTTTGTACCCGGGCGGTACTATGGGGAAGAATTGGTGAATGATATGGCCGGGCTTACCATTTTTATATGAACCAACGGAGATGTTGCAATGAATAAGAATCGAGTTGATGTTCAAAATTTTCGTAACATGTTCAGCTGTGTGCCACCTATCTGCAGCATACACTTTTTTCTCAAAGCCTAACATGTCCCGGATAGTATTGTCGCTTTGAAAGTCGATTGGAACGGTGGACTTTATTTCAGTTTTTAAGGTGCTGTTGTTTCCACGTAGCAGTACCTGTTTAACACCCGTATCAGAATCGAGTTGGTTATGTAAAAATTCAGCAATGTCGGTAATTTCATATGCTCCCTCCGGTATAATAATAGGAGGTTCTCCAACAAGATGAAATTCATTGTTGGGAGGTCTAACGTTTGGAATAGTATAGTAGGTTTCGAAACTTAACAATCCCAAGACGTATTCGCTACCATCGTCTAAGAAAATGGGAGGGTCAAAATTTGCAGTAAGAACAGATGAATCTCCCGTAAGAGTGAATATACTGGACATGATGAAGCGCGGCACCTAAACTGACGACAAAAGCGGTTTCGCCAAGTTATATAAGAATTTGAGACACAAATGTCCGCATGTGTATGATGCGAGTTTTTGATATCTATTAGAATTGTACATAATTGTGTTGTTGCTACCATCGCTGCGAAAGTAGTTTACTAATTCGGGAGGAGGTTGTAAGCGACCTATGCTATCGAAATACAGAACAAATCGATCAGCTTTAACGTAGGCTGTCCAATGTGTGCCAGGTCCAACATCATCGTCTAAGTTAGTAACACCACATTCTCGTTGACGAATTTTGTCGGGTAGAGCATCTCGCATAAATATCCCCCTAAAATGGGGAATTTCTAAGCGTTTAACGTACTGTGCAATATCGATGTTCGTCAACGCTCGGCGTGGTAGCTTCAACGGTAGTTTTTTGACTGATACGGTCGTAGATATAGTCCTTTTCCTCGAGCAATGGATTCCATAGCTTTGTTATGCCGTTCCTTTTCCTGGAGATCCTTTTTAGAAGCCTTTGAGTCGCCAACCGCTTTAGCGACTGCTGCAGCACCGCCTCCGAGGGACCCCAATGCTCCTAATGCAGCAAGTATGGGTACAAGCGGCAATATACCTCCTCTCTTGGGAACAGGTACTACTCTAGAACGAATTCGGCGTTTCCTTCGCGATTTAAAAACGACCGCGCCTCCAATACGTTTACGCCTACTACACCTTGTACGCTTCCGTTTTCTAGTTACCCCCGTACCAATTTTTTGCGCAATACCGACAATAGGTAGTGCACGCTTTCGTTTCCGGGAGACTCTCACACCAACAGTGGGTTGTGTACGCTTCCGTTTTCTAGATACTCCCGTACCAAATTTTTGTGCGGCAATAGGTAACGTACGCTTTCGTTTTCGGGGGACCGTCACACCAGCAGTGGGTAGTGTACGCTTCCGTTTTCTAGATATCCCCGTACCAAATTTTTGCGCTGCAATAGGTAGTGTACGTCTTCGTTTCCGGGGTGTTTCCATAACAGCAATGGGTTCTGTACGCTTTCGTTTCCGGGAAACTCCCATGCCGAGTTTGGTTTTCCCTTTCATAATCCCTGTAACAGCAAGAGCTGCCGCTCTTTCTCCAAGAGTAGAGTCTTTTGCTTTAACGCGTTCCCAAGCTTTCTGTGCAAGAACTTTATCCGCCGCGTGACGCGTCGAAAGATTGCTAGATTGTGAGTATGCGATGTCGTGTTGCTTGCAAGCCTCGTCCAGAGGGTTTCTTCCTCGATCGCCTCGAGAAAGCCGCTTGTTTAGGCGGGTACCCGGTCCGCAAAATTTGTAACCTGGTATATGTAATTCGAAGGGCAACTTATCAATAAGGGTATTCAACAAACCGCGACCTTTCCGTGTGACGGTTCGACGACTACTACGAGTTTTACGTCTAGTATAACTCATCTTAAACAAACGCTCGTCGAAGAGCGACTGACGATGTGAAGCTCAAAGGGGTAGATATATACTTAGCACAGCGCGGTTAGAAGCTAGTTCGTCTCCGTCCGAAAACGATGAAGAACGTCAAAATTGTTAAACAAAAATGTTCGCTGCCGGTAGTAAATCATACAGTAAATTCCATGTCAGAAGGGTTCAGACGACACGGCACTTTACTGGGTATAGGATGTAAAAGGGGTTTGATCATTGGTCCTTCCGGCTCTGGGAAAACCAATGCGATGATCAGTCTTTTGGTACACCGCAATGGGGTGCGGTTTCAAAACTTGTATTTGTATTCCAAAACCCTTGACCAACCTAAATACAAATTTCTGAAGATACTCCTGAAGTCACTAAAAGAAATCGGATTCTACGAATTCAGCGAGGGGTGTGAGGTTATCAAACCACACGAGGCGAAAGAAAATTCTGTTATTGTGTTTGATGATGTGGCATGCGACACTCAAAGCATCATTAGAGATTATTTTAGTTTCGGACGTCATCGAAATATAGATTGTTTTTACCTCTGTCAGACTTACTCATCAATCCCGAAACAACTGGTGCGAGATAATGCGAATATCATAATCGTATTCCGGCAAGACCACACCAATCTTAAACACATTTACGATGATCATGTAAACACAGACATGTCATTCGAAAAGTTTAAAAACTTATGTTCCCACTGTTGGACCAAAGATCACGGATTTTTAGTTATCGACAAAGAAAGCGAAATCAACGCCGGTCGTTATAGAAAAGGGTTCGACAGTTATTTCACTATATAGGCATGGACCACTGCTGTACAAATTATTAGTCTACGAACAACGACAGTAATAGCAACATGGACAAACGGTTAGTAAGCGATCTTATTAAAGCTAGAAAGGCTGTCAGGCGGAAATATGAAACTTTAAAAGCAGATATCGCCGAATCGCAGACGGCTCTTGCGGAGCAATTTAAACCAATTTCCCAACCACTCACGGAATTGCTAACATCCATCAAGCAAGAAGGAGGTCAAACAATACAGCAAGAAGTAGGACCTATGCTGAGAACCATCAAACGACGAGTGTCCACACCATCTATCCTACCCCGTCCGAGAAATGGCAAAACCCCCGTACGAGCGTCAACCCCCGACATTGCCATTCCCGGACCGTCGACTTCGACGTTGGTAACATCCACACCTAGATTTCTTGACAGAGAAGTATTGTATGAGAGTTTACCGGATGAGGAGCAACAGGTGGAGGCTCAAGAAGAAGCGGCAATTGAAACTTCGGTAGCAGAGGCTAGGGAAACCGTGCGACAAATGATGGAACCGGAAGTTCTAGGGGAATACCTGGAACAGTTCTCAGGGTTAGCTAGAAAATATATCGAGGGAATGATACGAGATACAGAGAGCAAGTACGATCTCCACTATGGAGTTCGATGGGACATAGACACTGATAAGTTTGCAATTGGGAATAAACAGCTTACTTTTGAGGGTCAGGACATGGTTATTACAGATCACGGCAATAGAATAGTATACAAAGGCACCCCCGGCTTTTACGAATTAATGTTCTTAAAGAAACCGATAACTTATACAACCAAAGACCAGGAAAATTACTATGACATAGTGAACCGATCCGCCGCAAATCGTAAGAACTACGATCCAACCCAAGGGATAAGCGGCAACGCCGGCCCAAAATATATGAAAGTAGTACGCCCCCTGGCTACATCCTTCGGCATTAGACAACCTACCAGAGCCGCATCGAGGGTGCAGCGTACCGGTAGGGGATTATTAACAGTAACCAATAAAAAAGTGGAATTTGTTCCTTGGAAAGATCCAAATTCATTAGTGGATCGTCTGCGCATATTACTAGCTTCTCAGGTAGCGGGGCACACCGGCCATTCCAACGAAATCGTAAGCATCACCCAAGCTCTACGAGATGCAAAAATAATTTACTAAGGCGAGTACAAAAGTGGAGTACCTATTGAATTACGATCAGAAGGTGCTAGACGATAGAGTAATGCCCATCGACAAATTTGGACGCCACTACCATAGCACACGCTCTGCTCCTCATCGCAAACATATCTTTATGAAAGTTCAAAATATAAAGGCACTACATATAGAAACACCGCTTCTACTGGTGGGGCGTGGGCATAATGAGGAGGGATTTTCAAAAATATTCGGAATTGATGAGTACACTTTTCCGTTAGCGACCGGACAGATTATTGATATTCAAGTCAGCGGACCTTCTGTGGAATCATACATCAACGGAGTTCAGCGGGATGAGATGGTCGGTGTGACTTTGAATCGAGGAGATACGCTTAGATTCAAAGCCGTTACCCCCAAGTTATACGTACAGCTGCTGCTTAAATGTCCCATAGCAGTCGATACAGCGACATTCGACAATGAGTCCTAAGGAAGATCTAGTCGCAGAACTTCACAAACCAGCGCGAAAAAATTTCAAGAGGCGACGGGTGATTCTCAAAGGATTGCATGATTTACTACAAGCGGATTTGGTGGAGATGCAACCATATGCACGAAGCAATAAAGGTTATCGATACATTTTAGTTGTTATTAACGCTTTTTCTAAATACTTGTGGGCTGTTCCGGTAAAACGGAAAACGGGAAAAGACGTAACAACTGCTATGCAAAAAGTTCTTGCCAGTATGAAAGTGTCTCCTAAAAACGTACAAACCGATTTGGGAAAAGAATTTTATAACACCGATTTTCAAGCTTTGATGCGACGGTACAAGATAAATCACTACAGCACGTATTCATCTATGAAAAGCAGCATCGTGGAAAGATGTAACCGCACCCTGAAGAACATGATGTGGAAGCAGTTCAGTTTGCAAGGGTCCTTCAAATGGTTAGACATTCTACCCAAACTCTTAACGAAATATAACACAACCAGGCATAGCACAACAGGTATGAAGCCGGCTGAAGTTAATTTTAAAAATGCCAAACGTCTGTTACACACCGTGTACAGCCACACAAAAACTGTAGATCCAAAACCTCAAAAATTTCATAAAGGAGACTATGTACGCATTAGCAAATATCGTTCGATATTTAGCAAGGGGTATACACCCAGCTGGAGTAACGAAATATTCAAAATAACCACAGTGCGACTTACAAACCCTACCACCTACAGACTCATGGATCAGGAAGGGCAGGAAATCAAAGGTGGATTTTACGAACACGAACTACAGAAAACCAAACACTCGGACATCTACCTGGTAGAAAAGGTGTTGAAGAAGAAAGGTAACCAGCTTTACGTAAAGTGGTTGGGATTCGATAACCGTCATAATTCCTGGATAACCACAACCAACCTTGTGTAATTGACTGCTATTGTACTTATACGTTGTAAATAAAAAAATGTTTTTATACTCTCATTTATTATTTGTACTGCTTACTACAATAACATACGGAGCGCTCGTTGCATAATAAAGATGTATTGAGTGTGTACATACATATCTTTCGTTGACAAAAAACATTTGTCGGATATCCCAACATATAATCGATGCTTCTAATCTAACAACCATCACCACTCCTATAAACAATATTTCTTTTATACTAAACTTAACCTACAAAGAACAAGAAAGCGTACGTAATGTGGGACCTATGCTTGCAAGTAATGACCAATACTGTTGCCCAAACATATTGCTAAGGCAAGGTGTCGGCAATCCGTAGCAATTCGTCAAGCCTGTAATCAGGTATATCTCGGTGACCCCACGCCAAGGTCTTCGTTGTGTTGGGAATAAGAAAGCGTTTATCATCTTTCGAAGAAAGCGCAACCTTATTCATTAATTCGGTGTACATAGTGTGTAAACGCGAGCGAAAAACATACATTTGACAAAAGACAGCATCTCTTCTGCTCTCAGCAACAGACTGATAAATTTCGCTGGTGAGGTACTTTCGAACGGAAGACTTTTTGATGCCCTTAGCTTTCTTGTCAACTTTGTCGATAGCGTTTACACAGTATGTTTTTGCACCGACCCCGTAGAAGCTACGCACGACTACCCCAGCGTACTCGTCCTTAAATTTGCCAACAACAGATTTGGTTTGCGGAACGTCGTGCAAGTTATTCTTATAATTTGAGGTATCGAAGCGATGAAGGTGGCGTTTCATGTCCGCGTAAAAATTTTCAGTAAAAATTTCCAAAATTAAGGAGTCCGTATCTGTGTACAATAGAGAAACATTAGGACCATATTGCTCCTTCAAAAAATCATAATAAAACTCGTACATTACAGTTTTCGAAATATCCAAAACTGAGAAACCAACATAGCTGGGTTTGTCGTAGACAACCACCGTCTTGTTCATTTCTACAGCAATTAAATTTTCACCAAACCGAATTCTATCTTTAAAGTTAGGTTTCGCGATCCAAGCTTCTGCCCCCATTCTGTGACCAAGTTTCTCCCAATGACTCACTAATTTTACCTCAACCCTTTTGTCCACGTTTTCCATAGTTTTGCCAAATACGCTGTTGTTAGCTAGCTTAAAAGAATTACGATGGAATTCGTTGTCAGACTGGTTTCTTAAATTTGTGTTTAGGTCGATGTACGATCTAAGCCAGGGGGATTGTCTAAATTTCAGTATCCTATGGGTTCTAGTCAAAATCAAACCAGCCTTTAAGCATTGCTTTAAATTTCTATAGTGAATAACGTATCTATGTTTGTCATGTAAATTTGGAATCAATTTCGCATTTTTATATTTTCCCTGTGGAGGAACCAACAGCTCGGGACAAAAGGGCAAGTCATTGTGAGCGTCGTGTAAATTTTCCGGGTACTGCAAGTCAACTTCCAGCACGTACCCAGTGTCAGATTTGTTGGAAACTTGAAAAACGTCAAAACGGTCAATTTCCTCGTCAGTCAACCAAACAAAACCACCTTGCGGTAGAAACTGTCTCATTCCAAATCCATATAGGTTTGTAGAATCCAAAAACATGATAAAAGAAGTGGGTTTGGAAGGATCATAATTACCCGCAAATTTGTTGTTGGCAATAGCCTTTCTCCCGACACAAGTACTGACTCCCCCGCGAATACCTTTTTTGAAAAAGTTAAACATATCAATGTCAGTCAACAGCTCCAACTCAACCCCCGTAAATTTTAACATGGCATCCCAACTTAATCCGGGGGCTGTGTAATACTGCGCTGGATCTAAATTATATTGTTGCAAATAAAAATTTCGAAAGTTTTCGAAAACGTCTGCCAAAATAAAAACGTCACATTTGAGGTACACATCGGAATAGTCGCCCAACGTTTTACATTCAAAAGTTTGCCAGACCTTAACGGCGCGCGCGTAATCGGCCTCAGTGATATGGGCATCGTTTAACCGGTCATAAAACTGGGCGATTGTGGGTAAGGTAGGCTCGCTTAATTTCGCAAAAGAGTCTACGTACGAATAGGGAAATACACCTTTCTGCCTCATCAACTCAAATTTTAAGCCATCTCCGAATTGATTTTGAATTTCAACACACTGTCCATCCTTCAACGTACCGGCCAGCGATGCCAAAGAAGCACTTAAAAATCGGTAACTATCTAAAAAGCGAATTTGCATATAAACTTGTTTACGTTCCCCGTTCTCAAAAATTTCATCAACCCAAATACGTTTGCCAAATGAAATATATTTTTCTTTAGTTACCGGAATGACATCAATTTTCTCCTTATTTTGAGCCAACTTTTTTACGAAAAGGTGTGAATCGTAGTTTAAATTATGAAAAAATACGGGAATAAATTTTGGAAGTTTATAATTTAGATTGCAATTGGAATGAGCAGCTCCCCGATAGTGTCCCGTCAAATGGTCGTGATCACGAACTTTTACGTCCGAGTCTTTGAAAGGGCGATTGCAAATGTGACATGAAACAGCTCCGTTAAAATTTTGAATTTCCGCGAGATCCATATCCCTAAGAGGTACAACAGGCTTCAGGTAGTTGGAATACAACCTAAAGACGTCTTGATCTAGACGATCCACAAACACTTCGACAGCATCTGCACCCCGATAAATTTCGAATTTGGATAGAGTATCGTCAAACGAACATTTCAAATAATATGCAAAGGAATACGGTTTGTGTTCGCACGTTGTAACCGTATAAGGTCTTTCGCAATCGGGGTGTAGGTTCCCTCCATCGACCGGTGTTAAAATCGTTTCGAAATCTGCATAAATGACAAACGGTAGCTTCATCTGCTTCGCGCAGTTGTCAAACTTAAGAATATTGCGGGGCCTCATTTCCCCAAACGCAGGCGTGACCAATTCTGTCGTAGGCATTTTAGTGTACACACGATTACAGTCAAAACGTTGATGCATCTCCAACTTCGCATCGCTATCAAAATAATTTAGACAACCATCGCAAAAATGTTTAGCATGATCATTACGCGTTATTTGGTGTGAAACTAACCTAGACAAATCCGCGATACAACAGTAGTGACTATTACCTTTGTCGTTGGTAATTAGCAACAAATTTACATGCCACCTCTTTTTCAAAGAGGTGTGGTACAGAGGTCCCACAACTTCATATTCCGTAACATTGCCTCGAAAAAATTTTTCCAGTCCGTATACATTTACAGAAATTTGCGGATTATATTTTTCAAATTTTTGAATATCGCGCAATCTAACAGGGAATTCAATGTCCCTAAATTTCAAGAATCGACGACAATCCGGATACGAAGTCGTTCGATTAGGCTGTCCAATTGGTTTGCAAATGGCCGCGGTTACAGCCCACCCGAAACAACAGTCGTCATCGTTTTGGATGTTCACGATCGCTTTCTTGTTTTTAATCTGCTTCGGCAGCGGGATATATGACGATGCTCGAAGCGGATTATACCTATTTACATTAACCTCTATATACAGCAGCTGCTTCAGGATCCACCCTGTTAAAGAACAAAACGCGATTAGTTTTGCTGCAAGAACCCTTCAAAGATTGCACGTACCTGACTCTCGTTCCTGAAATTCGGACACCTTCTCGTCCAATATCCCCGTAAAATTATCATATAATTCGTTCAAGTTTGTACCGCGAGTAGCCACCTCGTTAGCTGTATTAAAACTTTTTACGTCTTGCACATCTTGAACCTCCAAAATAAAAAACCCGAAAAGTTCGAAATTGATTTTTACACTAGTTAATTTATGTAACTGTCCTTCTATAAGACCTATAATTTTGTCTTTGAGTTCGGTCATATATTCTACAACACTTATATGATAATTTTCCGTGGACACCCTATAGCTTATTACACGGGACTTGAAGGCGCTCTGTAGGGCCACCACTCCCTTCCCCAGGTAGGCGACACCACACCGTCTTGTGTGACGACTGCTCCGGAGATGTCCGATAAAACCATTCCGGGGCACGTTATCGTCACACACGTTGCAGTATCGGGTCCTGGGTGGCTGTTCTGTTATTAAAAAAACGTTAGCAACCATGAAACGCTACAATAGAGACACACTCACCAGCACTGGAAACTTGGACTCTTCTGCGTTTACTGCTAGAGGGTCCTTCACCAGTCACCACCGAAGATTCCATAGCGTCGCCTGCAGCAAACACAATACCATTCAGCTTGTCTGCATTGCAACACCTATTACACTTACCACTCGTCGACGGGTGGCCCAGCTCTGGACAACAGCTTTCTCTTCGATGGCGGAACAAATTGTCGGCTCTGGTGAAGGATCGTTCGCACTCGGTGCATCTGAACATACTGGGTAATTAGCTTCACGCAAACTGTAATTATACTAACTACGCGATTAGCTACCCAGCTCGAGGGGGTGATATTCACAAAATCGATAACACTGTCAATTACAGTCTACAAATAAAATTACTCTTGAAACCTCGAGCGGAATACCCAGGTGCCACCACGCGGAGGATTCGCTTTTGACACCCTGGAGGGGATACGGGAAGGTTATTTGTTTTGTGTTACGGACGTATCACATGTTAAACTACAATCTACTATCTACAATTGTACATTTTGCCAGAGCTGATGACGTGTGGCAAGAATCTCGTCCATTACCCTTGATAGGTCGTTGGATACCTTTCGCCGCTCCATCTCCAGCAACCGCATCTCGTTCAGAGTGCTTCCGCTGTGACCTTTGGCGAGGTTGGGTTTTCTGGATTTCATACGACCTTGAATGGCGTCCAGCGAATCTAGACACTGGTCCATTTCAGTGTCCAGGTCGTCGATTCTTTTTTCGCCGGTGGTGACGTCATCATATCTGGCAAAAAAAGCGGTGCGTTTGGCCTCATACTGACGAATGGCACATTGCGTTAGCGATATGCCTTCCTCTTCCTCTTTCTCATCGGCGGAGGCAGTCGACACCTCACTCCTAGAGACCACCGACGCGACAAGGGAAGCAGGTGTTGCAAGCCTGTCAGCTCCATCGTCCGCTACCAGGGAAGCCTGGCTGATAACGGATGTTGAAGCTGCCACTTCTGGAGAAGGTTGCGTTGCAGGTGGATTAACGCGTCCGGAACTACAGCTAGACGGTCGCCTTGAGCCCGAGACGACCTCGATATCTAGCTCCTTTACGACCCTTTCGAACTCTTGTGCTGCACGACCACCGCAAACCTCCGCGCTACTATCGTCAAATTTCTTACAAAACTCAGCGTTCACAATATTTTGTTCCTCTTGTGATAAGTGTGGAGACTGTGATCTCATTCTTTTTGCAACCGATTTTTCAGTTTCCTCCACGCCTTGAAGAAGCTGTGGAGTACATATATTTATCACACTATCTGAATCACTTCGAACTTGCCCCTTTCCGGTCACAGCCTCGACATTCATCAACACTGGCTCTACGCGTTTTGCCAAACTTAACTTCGACGCACGTTTTCGCTTTGGCCCCTCGGTAAGGAGTTGCCTTAAAATTTTGCAAGAGCTGTCCTGACTAGCAGGTGTACAGCTGGCCTCGACGTCCGAAATCGGAGAAAATAAAGAACGGCCAGATACCACTACTACATTGTCCAAAATGTTTAACGAGGCTTGCGGCGTCTGGCTTGCGGGGTTGGGGGTTGCCCCGCTTCGCTGCGTGCAAACGCAGAGTTCGGCATTAGCCCGTTCCGGCGTCGATAGGCTAAGTCTATTAGCATTACGCTTCCACTCCTGCAATACAATACCTCCACACGAAACACACTTTACAGCACTGGAACCAACCATCGCGACAGCAGAGAAGAGAATGACCCCTCCTCATCTGAGAATTGCTTAAGTACACATTGGTTGACCATGGGTTGACCATGGGTTGAAGGACGGAGACGTCACCTTGCACATACGGATGGTAAGCATTTAGAGTACGCGGACGATTTTCTGTGCAATTTCAACTCAAGGCTCCCATTATTTCTTTACTCGTTACCTCTGCCTGAAAAGATACACAGCTTTTATGTAAAGTGACAATACTCGATTTACAAAAATTTATTTTTTCTAAATGGTTACAACTTCTACAGCAAACAGACTTAACTATTACGTACCGCGCTTTGTTTGCATTCTATATCACACTGTATAATGTCCAACGCAAATTTTAGCATTTCGTACATACACATCGCATTTTCCGATGTAGGCAACGCGTTCGCAATGTTTGTTTTGAAATCACCCGGTTCATTCCACACACTTTCAATTACAGTGCTATAATATTTTTCAAACTGTTGGCACTTTAAACATTCTATTTTAGACTGTATGAGCGGCACCAGCTCCCAAAATTCTTCGAACGACTCCATGTCCAGTTCAACTCGATTACGCCCTATTTCCTCTAGTTCAATCATTTTCTTGTTTAGAAATTTCTTACAAGATATTTTCAATATCTACCAGTTGTGGCTGAGCATCATCACTGATAAAGTAGTTATTTATCATACATTGATTGTCCAAAAACACGTTAAATATCGGTTCCTCCATCCGCATCCAATCATAGTCCGAACCACAGAACAACACTGTCGGCGCAAACGATCCATAGCCGTTTAAACCCACACTCACGAATTTGTTCCTCAATTTATTTAGAGGATAGGTTGTGGAATTTAATAACACTGGATATGGATGCAGAAAATTGGTCTTCAGCAGTCTAAGCTTTATATTTTCCATAGCTTCTTTTATGTTCTCGTCTGTCATTGCTAATGTATTTGCTAGTACAACGCCCGCTACACTATTGCACATCTTTATTTATACACATGCGTCTGGCCTTGAGAGCCTAGCGGTAGGAGGATTCTCCTTGGCCTTGAAGTCCACGTGCCTTGCAATGCCAGTGACCTTGAGGGCCTGAGGAGTAACGTTGGCCTTGAAGTTCACGTGCTTTGCAATGCCAGTGACCTTGAGGGCCGCCTTGTCAGGGGAAGGAGTGCGTCAGGGGAGGCCGTAACCTCGACCTTGAAAAAGTGGTGGGGGGAGGTTCCAGAACCATCCACTTGCCTCTACTATGACCTCGACCTTGAAAAAGTGGTGGGGGGAGGTCGCAGAACCGGCAAAAGGCATCTACTAGAATGTTTGAATTTTTGTTTCGATTGGATTCATATTGAAACACACCTAAGCGTGCCTAGAAGCCTTCGTAAGTGCTAATATGAGGTTTTCAACCTGTTAGAATGCAATATGTGACGTTGCGAGATGCTTTTGGTGTACTTATTATTTATTTAAACAGCACTTTTAGCGTTTCGGTTGCAGTTAGGCTATTATATACAGCTAGCTAAGTTTATAGGTGTTCAGAGCCCTTAAATTGCTCTCTAACTTAAACAAAATAACGAATTATTTGAATACAGAATGATTGAATTTTTCTTTCGATTGGATTCATATTGAATCACACCTAAGCGTGCCTAGAAGCCTTCGTAAGTGCTAATATGAGGTCTTCATCCCGTTTGAACGCAATATGTGACACTGCAAGGTGATTCCGGTGTACTAATTATTTATTTAAGCAGCACTTTTAGCGTTTCGGTTGCAGTTAGGCTATTATACACAGCTAGCTAAGTTTATAGGTGTTCAGAAACTTTAAATTGCTCTCTAACTTAAACAAAATAACGAATTATTTGAATACAGAATGTTTGAATTTTTCTTTCGATTGGCTTCATATTGAAACACACCTAAGCGTGCCTAGAAGCCTTCGTAAGTGCTAATATGAGGTTTTCAACCTGTTAGAATGCAATATGTGACGTTGCGAGATGTTTTTGGTGTAAATATTATTAATTTAAGCAGCACTTTTAGCGTTTCGGTTGCAGTTAGGCTATTATACACAGCTAGCTAAGTTTCTAGGTGTTCAGAATCCTTAAATTGCACTCTAACTTAAACAAAATAACGAATTATTTGAATACAGAATGTTTAAATTTTTGTTTGGATTGGATTCATATTGACACACACCTAAGCGTGCCTAGAAGCCTTCGTAAGTGCTAATATGAGGTTTTCAACCTGTTAGAATGCAATATGTGACGTTGCGAGATGCTTTTGGTGTACTTATTATTTATTTAAGCAGCACCTTTAGCGTTTCGGTTGCAGTTAGGCTATTATACACAGCTAGCTAAGTTTATAGGTGTTTAGAACCCTTAAATTGCTTTCTAACGTAAACAAAATAACGAATCATTTGAATACAGAATGTTTGAATTTTTGTTTGGATTGGATTCATATTGAAACACACCTAAGCGTGCCTAGAAGCCTTCGTAAGTGCTAATATGAGGTTTTCAACCTGTTAGAATGCAATATGTGACGTTGCGAGATGCTTTTGGTGTACTTATTATTTATTTAAGCAGCACTTTTAGCGTTTCGGTTGCAGTTAGGCTATTATACACAGCTAGCTAAGTTTATAGGTGTTCAGAACCCTTAAATTGCTCTCTAACTTAAACAAAATAACGAATTATTTGAATACAGAATGATTGAATTTTTCTTTCGATTGGATTCATATTGAATCACACCTAAGCGTGCCTAGAAGCCTTCGTAAGTGCTAATATGAGGTCTTCATCCCGTTTGAACGCAATATGTGACACTGCAAGGTGATTCCGATGTACTAATTATTTATTTAAGCAGCACTTTTAGCGTTTCGGTTGCAGTTAGGCTATTATACACAGCTAGCTAAGTTTATAGGTGTTCAGAACCTTTAAATTGCTCTCTAACTTAAACAAAATAACGAATTATTTGAATACAGAATGTTTGAATTTTTGTTTCGATTGGATTCATATTGAAACACACCTAAGCGTGCCTAGAAGCCTTCGTAAGTGCTAATATGAGGTTTTCAACCTGTTAGAATGCAATATGTGACGTTGCGAGATGCTTTTGGTGTACTTATTATTTATTTAAGCAGCACTTTTAGCGTTTCGGTTGCAGTTAGGCTATTATACACAGCTAGCTAAGTTTATAGGTGTTCAGAACCCTTAAATTGCTCTCTAACTTAAACAAAATAACGAATTATTTGAATACAGAATGATTGAATTTTTCTTTCGATTGGATTCATATTGAATCACACCTAAGCGTGCCTAGAAGCCTTCGTAAGTGCTAATATGAGGTTTTCATCCCGTTTGAACGCAATATGTGACACTGCAAGGTGCTTTCGGTGTACTAATTATTTATTTAAGCAGCAACTTTAGCGTTTCGGTTGCAGTTAGGCTATTATACACAGCTAGCTAAGTTTATAGGAGTTCAGAACCCTTAAATTGCTCTCTAACTTAAACAAAATAACGAATTATTTGAATACAGAATATTTGAATTTTTCTTTCGATTGGATTCATATTGAAACACACTTAAGCGTGCCTAGAAGCCTTCGTAAGTGCTAATATGAGGTTTTCAATCTGTTAGAATGCAATATGTGACGTTGCGAGATGTTTTTGGTGTAAATATTATTAATTTAAGCAGCACTTTTAGCGTTTCGGTTGCAGTTAGGCTATTATACACAGCTAGCTAAGTTTCTAGGTGTTCAGAATCCTTAAATTGCACTCTAACTTAAACAAAATAACGAATTATTTGAATACAGAATGTTTAAATTTTTGTTTGGATTGGATTCATATTGACACACACCTAAGCGTGCCTAGAAGCCTTCGTAAGTGCTAATATGAGGTTTTCAACCTGTTAGAATGCAATATGTGACGTTGCGAGATGCTTTTGGTGTACTTATTATTTATTTAAGCAGCACCTTTAGCGTTTCGGTTGCAGTTAGGCTATTATCCACAGCTAGCTAAGTTTATAGGTGTTTAGAACCCTTAAATTGCTCTCTAACGTAAACAAAATAACGAATCATTTGAATACAGAATGTTTGAATTTTTGTTTGGATTGGATTCATATTGAAACACACCTAAGTGTGCCTAGAAGCCTTCGTAAGTGCTAATATGAGGTTTTCAACCTGTTAGAATGCAATATGTGACGTTGCGAGATGTTTTTGGTGTAAATATTATTAATTTAAGCAGCACTTTTAGCGTTTCGGTTGCAGTTAGGCTATTATACACAGCTAGCTAAGTTTCTAGGTGTTCAGAATCCTTAAATTGCACTCTAACTTAAACAAAATAACGAATTATTTGAATACAGAATGTTTGAATTTTTGTTTGGATTGGATTCATATTGAAACACACCTAAGCGTGCCTAGAAGCCTTCGTAAGTGCTAATATGAGGTTTTCAACCTGTTAGAATGCAATATGTGACGTTGCGAGATGCTTTTGGTGTACTTATTATTTATTTAAGCAGCACTTTTAGCGTTTCGGTTGCAGTTAGGCTATTATACACAGCTAGCTAAGTTTATAGGTGTTCAGAACCCTTAAATTGCTCTCCAACTTAAACAAAATAACGAATTATTTGAATACAGAATGTTTGATTTTTTCTTTCGATTGAATTCATATTGAAACACACCTAAGCGTGCCTAGAAGCCTTCGTAAGTGCTAATCTGAAGTTTTCAACCTGTTAAAATGCAATATGTGACGTTGCGAGATGTTTTTGGTGTAAATATTATTAATTTAAGCAGCACTTTTAGCGTTTCGGTTGCAGTTAGGCTATTATACACAGTTAGCTAAGTTTCTAGGTGTTCAGAATCCTTAAATTGCACTCTAACTTAAACAAAATAACGAATTATTTGAATACAGAATGTTTGAATTTTTGTTTGGATTGGATTCATATTGAAACACACCTAAGCGTGCCTAGAAGCCTTCGTAAGTGCTAATATGAGGTTTTCAACCTGTTAGAATGCAATATGTGACGTTGCGAGAAGTTTTTGGTGTAAATATTATTAATTTAAGCAGCACTTTTAGCGTTTCGATTGCAGTTAGGCTATTATACACAGCTAGCTAAGTTTCTAGGTGTTCAGAACCCTTAAATTGCACTCTAACTTAAACAAAATAACGAATTATTTGAATACAGAATGTTTGAATTTTTCTTTCGATTGGATTCATATTGAATCACACCTAAGCGTGCCTAGAAGCCTTCGTAAGTGCTAATATGAGGTTTTCAACCTGTTAGAATGCAATATGTGACGTTGCGAGATGCTTTTGGTGTACTTATTATTTATTTAAGCAGCACTTTTAGCGTTTCGGTTGCAGTTAGGCTATTATACACAGCTAGCTAAGTTTATAGGTGTTTAGAACCCTTAAATTGCTCTCTAACGTAAACAAAATAACGAATCATTTGAATACAGAATGTTTGAATTTTTGTTTCGATTGGATTCATATTGAAACACACCTAAACGTGCCTAGAAGCCTTCGTAAGTGCTAATATGAGGTTTTCAACCTGTTAGAATGCAATATGTGACGTTGCGAGATGCTTTTGGTGTACTTATTATTTATTTAAGCAGCACTTTTAGCGTTTCGGTTGCAGTTAGGCTATTATACACAGCTAGCTAAGTTTATAGGTGTTCAGAACCCTTAAATTGCTCTCTAACTTAAACAAAATAACGAATTATTTGAATACAGAATGTTTGAATTTTTCTTTCGATTGGATTCATATTGAATCACACCTAAGCGTGCCTAGAAGCCTTCGTAAGTGCTAATATGAGGTTTTCAACCTGTTAGAATGCAATATATGACGTTGCGAGATGCTTTTGGTGTACTTATTATTTATTTAAGCAGCACTTTTAGCGTTTCGGTTGCAGTTAGGCTATTATACACAGCTAGCTAAGTTTATAGGTGTTTAGAACCCTTAAATTGCTCTCTAACGTAAACAAAATAACGAATCATTTGAATACAGAATGTTTGAATTTTTGTTTCGATTGGATTCATATTGAAACACACCTAAACGTGCCTAGAAGTATTCGTAAGTGCTAATATGAGGTTTTCAACCTGTTCGAATGCAGTATGTGACGTTGCGAGATGCTTTTGTTGTACTTATTATTTATTTAAGCATCACTTATAGCATTTCGGTTGCAGTTAGGCTATTATACACAGCTAGCTAAGTTTATAGGTGTTTAAAACCCTTAAATTGCTCTCTAACGTAAACAAAATAACGAATCATTTGAATACAGAATGTTTGAATTTTTCTTTCGATTGGATTCATATTGAATCACACCTAAGCGTGCCTAGAAGCCTTCATAAGTGCTAATATGAGGTTTTCAACCTGTTAGAATGCAATATGTGACGTTGCGAGATGCTTTTGGTGTACTTATTATTTATTTAAGCAGCACTTTTAGCGTTTCGGTTGCAGTTAGGCTATTATACACAGCTAGCTAAGGTTATAGGTGTTTAGAACCCTTAAATTGCTCTCTAACTTAAACAAAATAACGAATCATTTGAATACAGAATGTTTGAATTTTTGTTTCGATTGGATTCATATTGAAACACGCCTAAGCGTGCCTAGAAGCCTTCGTAAGTTCTAATATGAGGTTTTCAACCTGTTAGAATGCAATATGTGACATTGCGAGATGTTTTTGGTGTACTTATTATTTATTTAAGCAGCACTTTGTGTTTCGGTAGCAGTTAGGCTATTATACACAGCTAGCTAAGTTTATAGGTGTTCAGAACCTTTAAATTGCTCTCTAACTTACACAAACTAACGAATTATTTGAATACAGAATGTTTGAATTTTTCTTTCGATTGGATTAATATTGAATCACACCTAAGCGTGCATAGAAGCCTTCGTAAGCGCTAATATGAGGTTTTAATCCAGTTTGAACGCAATATGTGACTCTGCGAGATGCTTTCGGTGTACTAATTATTTATTTAAGCAGCACTCTTAGCGTTTCGGTTGCAGTTAGGCTATTATACACAGTTAGCTAAGTTTATAGGTGTTTAGAACCCTTAAATTGCCCTCTAACATAAACAAAATAACGAATCATTTGAATACAGAATGTTTGAATTTTTGTTTCGATTGGATTCATATTGAAACACACCTAAGCGTGCCTAGAAGCTTTCGTAAGTGTTAATATGAGGTTTTCAACCTGTTCGAATGCAATATGTGACGTTGCGAGATGTTTTTGGTGTACTTATTATTAATTTAAGCAGCACTTTTAGCGTTTCGGTTGCAGTTAGGCTATTATACACATCTAGCTAAGTTTCTAGGTGTTCAGAATCCTTAAATTGCACTCTAACTTAAACAAAATAACGAATTATTTGAATACAGAATGTTTGAATTTTTCTTTCGTTGGATTCATATTGAATCACACCTAAGCGTGCCTAGAAGCCTTCGTAAGTGCTAATATGAGGTTTTCAACCTGTTAGAATGCAATATGTGACGTTGCGAGATGCTTTTGGTGTACTTATTATTTATTTAAGCAGCACTTTTAGCGTTTCGGTTGCAGTTAGGCTATTATACACAGCTAGCTAAGTTTATAGGTGTTTAGAACCCTTAAATTGCTCTCTAACGTAAACAAAATAACGAATCATTTGAATACAGAATGTTTGAATTTTTGTTTCGATTGGATTCATATTGAAACACACCTAAACGTGCCTAGAAGTATTCGTAAGTGCTAATATGAGGTTTTCAACCTGTTCGAATGCAGTATGTGACGTTGCGAGATGCTTTTGGTGTACTTATTATTTATTTAAGCAGCACTTTTAGCGTTTCGGTTGCAGTTAGGCTATTATACACAGCTAGCTAAGTTTATAGGTGTTCAGAACCCTTAAATTTTACTTTAACTTAAACAAAATAACGAATTATTTGAATACAGAATGTTTGAATTTTTCTTTCGATTGGATTCATATTGAAACACGCCTAAGCGTGCCTAGAAGCCTTCGTAAGTGCTAATATGAGGTTATCAACCCGTTTGAACGCAATATGTGACACTGCAAGGTGCTTTCGGTGTACTAATTATTTATTTAAGCAGCACCTTTAGCGTTTCGGTTGCAGTTAGGCTATTATACACAGCTAGCTAAGTTTATAGGTGTTCAGAATCCTTAAATTGCACTCTAACTTAAACAAAATAACGAATTATTTGAATACAGAATGTTTGAATTTTTGTTTCGATTGGATTCATATTGAAACACACCTAAGCGTGACTAGAAGCCTTCGTAAGTGCTAATATGAGGTTTTCAACCTGTTAGAATGCAATATGTGACGTTGCGAGATGCTTTTGGTGTACTTATTATTTATTTAAGCAGCACTTTTAGCGTTTCGGTTGCAGTTAGGCTATTATACACAGCTAGCTAAGTTTATAGGTGTTCAGAACCCTTAAATTGCTCTCTAACTTAAACAAAATAACGAATTATTTGAATACAGAATGTTTGAATTTTTCTTTCGATTGGATTCATACTGAATCACACCTAAGCGTGCCCAGAAGCCTTCGTAAGTGCTAATATGAGGTTTTCAACCTGTTAGAATGCAATATGTGACGTTGCGAGATGCTTTTGGTGTACTTATTATTTATTTAAGCAGCACTTTTAGCGTTTCGGTTGCAGTTAGGCTATTATACACAGCTAGCTAAGTTTATAGGTGTTTAGAACCCTTAAATTGCTCTCTAACGTAAACAAAATAACGAATCATTTGAATACAGAATGTTTGAATTTTTCTTTCGATTGGATTCATATTGAATCACACCTAAGCGTGCCTAGAAGCCTTCGTAAGTGCTAATATGAGGTTTTCATCCCGTTTGAACGCAATATGTGACACTGCAAGGTGCTTTCGGTGTACTAATTATTTATTTAAGCAGCACCTTTAGCGTTTCGGTTGCAGTTAGGCTATTATACACAGCTAGCTAAGTTTATAGGTGTTCAGAATCCTTAAATTGCACTCTAACTTAAACAAAATAACGAATTATTTGAATACAGAATGTTTGAATTTTTGTTTCGATTGGATTCATATTGAAACACACCTAAGCGTGACTAGAAGCATTCGTAAGTGCTAATATGAGGTTTTCAACCTGTTAGAATGCAATATGTGACGTTGCGAGATGCTTTTGGTGTACTTATTATTTATTTAAGCAGCACTTTTAGCGTTTCGGTTGCAGTTAGGCTATTATACACAGCTAGCTAAGTTTATAGGTGTTCAGAACCCTTAAATTGCTCTCTAACTTAAACAAAATAACGAATTATTTGAATACAGAATGTTTGAATTTTTCTTTCGATTGGATTCATACTGAATCACACCTAAGCGTGCCCAGAAGCCTTCGTAAGTGCTAATATGAGGTTTTCAACCTGTTAGAATGCAATATGTGACGTTGCGAGATGCTTTTGGTGTACTTATTATTTATTTAAGCAGCACTTTTAGCGTTTCGGTTGCAGTTAGGCTATTATACACAGCTAGCTAAGTTTATAGGTGTTTAGAACCCTTAAATTGCTCTCTAACGTAAACAAAATAACGAATCATTTGAATACAGAATGTTTGAATTTTTCTTTCGATTGGATTCATATTGAATCACACCTAAGCGTGCCTAGAAGCCTTCGTAAGTGCTAATATGAGGTTTTCATCCCGTTTGAACGCAATATGTGACACTGCAAGGTGCTTTCGGTGTACTAATTATTTATTTAAGCAGCACTTTTAGCGTTTCGGTTGCAGTTAGGCTATTATACACATCTAGCTAAGTTTCTAGGTGTTCAGAATCCTTAAATTGCACTCTAACTTAAACAAAATAACGAATTATTTGAATACAGAATGTTTGAATTTTTCTTTCGTTGGATTCATATTGAATCACACCTAAGCGTGCCTAGAAGCCTTCGTAAGTGCTAATATGAGGTTTTCAACCTGTTAGAATGCAATATGTGACGTTGCGAGATGCTTTTGGTGTACTTATTATTTATTTAAGCAGCACTTTTAGCGTTTCGGTTGCAGTTAGGCTATTATACACAGCTAGCTAAGTTTATAGGTGTTTAGAACCCTTAAATTGCTCTCTAACGTAAACAAAATAACGAATCATTTGAATACAGAATGTTTGAATTTTTGTTTCGATTGGATTCATATTGAAACACACCTAAACGTGCCTAGAAGTATTCGTAAGTGCTAATATGAGGTTTTCAACCTGTTCGAATGCAGTATGTGACGTTGCGAGATGCTTTTGGTGTACTTATTATTTATTTAAGCAGCACTTTTAGCGTTTCGGTTGCAGTTAGGCTATTATACACAGCTAGCTAAGTTTATAGGTGTTCAGAACCCTTAAATTTTACTTTAACTTAAACAAAATAACGAATTATTTGAATACAGAATGTTTGAATTTTTCTTTCGATTGGATTCATATTGAAACACGCCTAAGCGTGCCTAGAAGCCTTCGTAAGTGCTAATATGAGGTTATCAACCCGTTTGAACGCAATATGTGACACTGCAAGGTGCTTTCGGTGTACTAATTATTTATTTAAGCAGCACCTTTAGCGTTTCGGTTGCAGTTAGGCTATTATACACAGCTAGCTAAGTTTATAGGTGTTCAGAATCCTTAAATTGCACTCTAACTTAAACAAAATAACGAATTATTTGAATACAGAATGTTTGAATTTTTGTTTCGATTGGATTCATATTGAAACACACCTAAGCGTGACTAGAAGCCTTCGTAAGTGCTAATATGAGGTTTTCAACCTGTTAGAATGCAATATGTGACGTTGCGAGATGCTTTTGGTGTACTTATTATTTATTTAAGCAGCACTTTTAGCGTTTCGGTTGCAGTTAGGCTATTATACACAGCTAGCTAAGTTTATAGGTGTTCAGAACCCTTAAATTGCTCTCTAACTTAAACAAAATAACGAATTATTTGAATACAGAATGTTTGAATTTTTCTTTCGATTGGATTCATACTGAATCACACCTAAGCGTGCCCAGAAGCCTTCGTAAGTGCTAATATGAGGTTTTCAACCTGTTAGAATGCAATATGTGACGTTGCGAGATGCTTTTGGTGTACTTATTATTTATTTAAGCAGCACTTTTAGCGTTTCGGTTGCAGTTAGGCTATTATACACAGCTAGCTAAGTTTATAGGTGTTTAGAACCCTTAAATTGCTCTCTAACGTAAACAAAATAACGAATCATTTGAATACAGAATGTTTGAATTTTTCTTTCGATTGGATTCATATTGAATCACACCTAAGCGTGCCTAGAAGCCTTCGTAAGTGCTAATATGAGGTTTTCATCCCGTTTGAACGCAATATGTGACACTGCAAGGTGCTTTCGGTGTACTAATTATTTATTTAAGCAGCACCTTTAGCGTTTCGGTTGCAGTTAGGCTATTATACACAGCTAGCTAAGTTTATAGGTGTTCAGAATCCTTAAATTGCACTCTAACTTAAACAAAATAACGAATTATTTGAATACAGAATGTTTGAATTTTTGTTTCGATTGGATTCATATTGAAACACACCTAAGCGTGACTAGAAGCATTCGTAAGTGCTAATATGAGGTTTTCAACCCGTTTGAACGCAATATGTGACACTGCAAGGTGCTTTCGGTGTACTAATTATTTATTTAAGAAGCACCTTTAGCGTTTCGGTTGCAGTTAGGCTATTATACACAGCTAGCTAAGTTTATAGGTGTTCAGAATCCTTAAATTGCACTCTAACTTAAACAAAATAGCGAATTATTTGAATACAGAATGTTTGAATTTTTGTTTCGATTGGATTCATATTGAAACACACCTAAGCGTGCCTAGAAGCCTTCGTAAGTGCTAATATGAGGTTTTCAACCTGTTAGAATGCAATATGTGACGTTGCGAGATGCTTTTGGTGTACTTATTATTTATTTAGGCAGCACTTTTAGCGTTTCGGTTGCAGTTAGGCTATTATACACAGCTAGCTAAGTTTATAGGTGTTTAGAACGCTTAAATTGCTCTCTAACGTAAACAAAATAACGAATCATTTGAATACAGAATGTTTGAATTTTTCTTTCTATTGGATTCATATTGAATCACACCTAAGCGTGCCTAGAAGCCTTCGTAAGTGCTAATATGAGGTTTTCATCCCGTTTGAACGCAATATGTGACACTGCAAGGTGCTTTCGGTGTACTAATTATTTATTTAAGCAGCACCTTTAGCGTTTCGGTTGCAGTTAGGCTATTATACACAGCTAGCTAAGTTTATAGGTGTTTAGAACGCTTAAATTGCTCTCTAACGTAAACAAAATAACGAATTATTTGAATACAGAATGGTTGAATTTTTGTTTCGATTGGATTCATATTGAAACACACCTAAGCGTGCCTAGAAGCTTTCGTAAGTGCTAATATGAGGTTTTCAACCTGTTCGAATGCAATATGTGACGTTGCGAGATGCTTTTGGTGTACTTATTATTTATTTAAGCAGCACTTTTAGCGTTTCGGTTGCAGTTAGGCTATTATACACAGCTAGCTAAGGTTATAGGTGTTTAGAACCCTTAAATTGCTCTCTAACGTAAACAAAATAACGAATCATTTGAATACAGAATGTTTGAATTTTTGTTTCGATTGGATTCATATTGAAACACACCTAAGCGTGCCTAGAAGCTTTCGTAAGTGCTAATATTAGGTTTTCAACCTGTTCGAATGCAATATGTGAAGTTGCGAGATGCTTTTGGTGTACTTATTATTCATTTAAGCAGCACTTTTAGCGTTTCGGTTGCAGTTAGGCTATTATACACAGCTAGCTAAGTTTATAGGTGTTTAGAACCCTTAAATTGCTCTCTAACATAAACAAAATAACGAATCATTTGAATACAAAATGTTTGAATTTTTGTTTCGATTGGATTCATATTGAAACACACCTAAGCGTGCCTAGAAGCCTTCGTAAGTTCTAATATGAGGTTTTCAACCTGTTAGAATGCAATATGTGACATTGCGAGATGTTTTTGGTGTACTTATTATTTATTTAAGCAGCACTTTGTGTTTCGGTAGCAGTTAGGCTATTATACACAGCTAGCTAAGTTTATAGGTGTTCAGAACCTTTAAATTGCTCTCTAACTTACACAAACTAACGAATTATTTGAATACAGAATGTTTGAATTTTTCTTTCGATTGGATTCATATTGAAACACACCTAAGCGTGCCTAGAAGCCTTCGTAAGTGCTAATATGAGGTTTTCAACCTGTTAGAGTGCAATATGTGACGTTGCGAGATGCTTTTGGTGTACTTATTATTTATTTAAGCAGCACTTTTAGCGTTTCGGTTGCAGTTAGGCTATTATACACAGCTAGCTAAGTTTATAGGTGTTTAGAACCCTTAAATTGCTCTCTAACGTAAACAAAATAACGAATCATTTGAATACAGAATGTTTGAATTTTTGTTTCGATTGGATTCATATTGAAACACACCTAAACGTGCCTAGAAGTATTCGTAAGTGCTAATATGAGGTTTTCAACCTGTTCGAATGCAGTATGTGACGTTGCGAGATGCTTTTGTTGTACTTATTATTTATTTAAGAAGCACTTTTAGCGTTTCGGTTGCAGTTAGGCTATTATACACAGCTAGCTAAGTTTATAGGTATTCAGAACCCTTAAATTGCACTCTAACTTAAACAAAATAACGAATTATTTGAATACAGAATGTTTGAATTTTTGTTTCGATTGGATTCATATTGAAACACGACTAAGCGTGCCTAGAAGCCTTCGTAAGTGCTAATATGAGGTTTTCAACCCGTTTGAACGCAATATGTGACACTGCAAGGTGCTTTCAGTGTACTAATTATTTATTTAATAAGAACCTTTAGCGTTTCGGTTGCAGTTAGGCTATTATACACAGCTAGCTAAGTTTATAGGTGTTCAGAATCCTTAAATTGCACTCTAACTTAAACAAAATAACGAATTATTTGAATACAGAATGTTTGAATTTTTGTTTCGATTGGATTCATATTGAAACACACCTAAGCGTGACTAGAAGCCTTCGTAAGTGCTAATATGAGGTTTTCAACCCGTTTGAACGCAATATGTGACACTGCAGGTTGCTTTCAGTGTACTAATTATTTATTTAATAAGAACCTTTAGCGTTTCGGTTGCAGTTAGGCTATTATACACAAATAGCTAAGTTTATAGGTGTTTAGAACGCTTAAATTGCTCTCTAACGTAAACAAAATAACGAATTATTTGAATACAGAATGGTTGAATTTTTGTTTCGATTGGATTCATATTGAAACACACCTAAGCGTGCCTAGAAGCTTTCGTAAGTGGTAATATGAGGTTTTCAACCCGTTTGAACGCAATATGTGACACTGCAAGGTGCTTTCAGTGTACTAATTATTTATTTAATAAGAACCTTTAGCGTTTCGGTTGCAGTTAGGCTATTATACACAGCTAGCTAAGTTTATAGGTGTTCAGAACCCTTAAATTGCACTCTAACTTAAATAAAATAACGAATTATTTGAATACAGAATGTTTGAATTTTTGTTTCGATTGGATTCATATTGAAACACGACTAAGCGTGCCTAGAAGCCTTCGTAAGTGCTAATATGAGGTTTTCAACCCGTTTGAACGCAATATGTGACACTGCAAGGTGCTTTCAGTGTACTAATTATTTATTTAATAAGAACCTTTAGCGTTTCGGTTGCAGTTAGGCTATTATACACAGCTAGCTAAGTTTATAGGTGTTTAGAACGCTTAAATTGCTCTCTAACGTAAACAAAATAACGAATTATTTGAATACAGAATGGTTGAATTTTTGTTTCGATTGGATTCATATTGAAACACACCTAAGCGTGCCTAGAAGCTTTCGTAAGTGCTAATATGAGGTTTTCAACCTGTTCGAATGCAATATGTGACGTTGCGAGATGCTTTTGGTGTACTTATTATTTATTTAAGCAGCACTTTTAGCGTTTCGGTTGCAGTTAGGCTATTATACACAGCTAGCTAAGTTTATAGGTGTTTAAAACCCTTAAATTGCTCTCTAACATAAACAAAATAACGAATCATTTGAATACAGAATGTTTGAATTTTTCTTTCGATTGGATTCATATTGAATCACACCTAAGCGTGCCTAGAAGCCTTCGTAAGTGCTAATATGAGGTTTTCAACCTGTTAGAATGCAATATGTGACGTTGCGATATGCTTTTGGTGTACTTATTATTTATTTAAGCAGCACTTTTAGCGTTTCGGTTGCAGTTAGGCTATTATACACAGCTAGCTAAGGTTATAGGTGTTTAGAACCCTTAAATTGCTCTCTAACTTAAACAAAATAACGAATCATTTGAATACAGAATGTTTGAATTTTTGTTTCGATTGGATTCATATTGAAACACGCCTAAGCGTGCCTAGAAGCCTTCGTAAGTTCTAATATGAGGTTTTCAACCTGTTAGAATGCAATATGTGACATTGCGAGATGTTTTTGGTGTACTTATTATTTATTTAAGCTGCACTTTGTGTTTCGGTAGCAGTTAGGCTATTATACACAGCTAGCTAAGTTTATAGGTGTTCAGATCCTTTAAATTGCTCTCTAACTTACACAAACTAACGAATTATTTGAATACAGAATGTTTGAATTTTTCTTTCGATTGGATTAATATTGAATCACACCTAAGCGTGCATAGAAGCCTTCGTAAGCGCTAATATGAGGTTTTAATCCAGTTTGAACGCAATATGTGACTCTGCGAGATGCTTTCGGTGTACTAATTATTTATTTAAGCAGCACTCTTAGCGTTTCGGTTGCAGTTAGGCTATTATACACAGTTAGCTAAGTTTATAGGTGTTTAGAACCCTTAAATTGCCCTCTAACATAAACAAAATAACGAATCATTTGAATACAGAATGTTTGAATTTTTGTTTCGATTGGATTCATATTGAAACACACCTAAGCGTGCCTAGAAGCTTTCGTAAGTGTTAATATGAGGTTTTCAACCTGTTCGAATGCAATATGTGACGTTGCGAGATGTTTTTGGTGTACTTATTATTAATTTAAGCAGCACTTTTAGCGTTTCGGTTGCAGTTAGGCTATTATACACAGCTAGCTAAGTTTCTAGGTGTTCAGAATCCTTAAATTGCACTCTAACTTAAACAAAATAACGAATTACTTGAATACAGAATGTTTGAATTTTTCTTTCGTTGGATTCATATTGAATCACACCTAAGGGTGCCTAGAAGCCTTCGTAAGTGCTAATATGAGGTTTTCAACCTGTTAGAATGCAATATGTGACGTTGCGAGATGCTTTTGGTGTACTTATTATTTATTTAAGCAGCACTTTTAGCGTTTCGGTTGCAGTTAGGCTATTATACACAGCTAGCTAAGTTTATAGGTGTTTAGAACCCTTAAATTGCTCTCTAACGTAAACAAAATAACGAATCATTTGAATACAGAATGTTTGAATTTTTGTTTCGATTGGATTCATATTGAAACACACCTAAACGTGCCTAGAAGTATTCGTAAGTGCTAATATGAGGTTTTCAACCTGTTCGAATGCAGTATGTGACGTTGCGAGGTGCTTTTGGTGTACTTATTATTTATTTAAGCAGCACTTTTAGCGTTTCGGTTGCAGTTAGGCTATTATACACAGCTAGCTAAGTTTATAGGTGTTCAGAACCCTTAAATTGCACTCTAACTTAAACAAAATAACGAATTATTTGAATACAGAATGTTTGAATTTTTCTTTCGATTGGATTCATATTGAAACACGCCTAAGCGTGCCTAGAAGCGTTAGTAAGTGCTAATATGAGGTTATCAACCCGTTTGAACGCAATATGTGACACTGCAAGGTGCTTTCGGTGTACTAATTATTTATTTAAGCAGCACCTTTAGCGTTTCGGTTGCAGTTAGGCTATTATACACAGCTAGCTAAGTTTATAGGTGTTCAGAATCCTTAAATTGCACTCTAACTTAAACAAAATAACGAATTATTTGAATACAGAATGTTTGAATTTTTGTTTCGATTGGATTCATATTGAAACACACCTAAGCGTGACTAGAAGCCTTCGTAAGTGCTAATATGAGGTTTTCAACCTGTTAGAATGCAATATGTGACGTTGCGAGATGCTTTTGGTGTACTTATTATTTATTTAAGCAGCACTTTTAGCGTTTCGGTTGCAGTTAGGCTATTATACACAGCTAGCTAAGTTTATAGGTGTTCAGAACCCTTAAATTGCTCTCTAACTTAAACAAAATAACGAATTATTTGAATACAGAATGTTTGAATTTTTGTTTCGATTGGATTCATACTGAATCACACCTAAGCGTGCCCAGAAGCCTTCGTAATTTATAATATGAGGTTTTCAACCTGTTAGAATGCAATATGTGACGTTGCGAGATGCTTTTGGTGTACTTATTATTTATTTAAGCAGCACTTTTAGCGTTTCGGTTGCAGTTAGGCTATTATACACAGCTAGCTAAGTTTATAGGTATTCAGAACCCTTAAATTGCACTCTAACTTAAATAAAATAACGAATTATTTGAATACAGAATGTTTGAATTTTTGTTTCGATTGGATTCATATTGAAACACGACTAAGCGTGCCTAGAAGCCTTCGTAAGTGCTAATATGAGGTTTTCAACCCGTTTGAACGCAATATGTGACACTGCAAGGTGCTTTCAGTGTACTAATTATTTATTTAATAAGAACCTTTAGCGTTTCGGTTGCAGTTAGGCTATTATACACAGCTAGCTAAGTTTATAGGTGTTTAGAACGCTTAAATTGCTCTCTAACGTAAACAAAATAACGAATTATTTGAATACAGAATGGTTGAATTTTTGTTTCGATTGGATTCATATTGAAACACACCTAAGCGTGCCTAGAAGCTTTCGTAAGTGCTAATATGAGGTTTTCAACCTGTTCGAATGCAATATGTGACGTTGCGAGATGCTTTTGGTGTACTTATTATTTATTTAAGCAGCACTTTTAGCGTTTCGGTTGCAGTTAGGCTATTATACACAGCTAGCTAAGTTTATAGGTGTTTAAAACCCTTAAATTGCTCTCTAACATAAACAAAATAACGAATCATTTGAATACAGAATGTTTGAATTTTTCTTTCGATTGGATTCATATTGAATCACACCTAAGCGTGCCTAGAAGCCTTCGTAAGTGCTAATATGAGGTTTTCAACCTGTTAGAATGCAATATGTGACGTTGCGATATGCTTTTGGTGTACTTATTATTTATTTAAGCAGCACTTTTAGCGTTTCGGTTGCAGTTAGGCTATTATACACAGCTAGCTAAGGTTATAGGTGTTTAGAACCCTTAAATTGCTCTCTAACTTAAACAAAATAACGAATCATTTGAATACAGAATGTTTGAATTTTTGTTTCGATTGGATTCATATTGAAACACGCCTAAGCGTGCCTAGAAGCCTTCGTAAGTTCTAATATGAGGTTTTCAACCTGTTAGAATGCAATATGTGACATTGCGAGATGTTTTTGGTGTACTTATTATTTATTTAAGCTGCACTTTGTGTTTCGGTAGCAGTTAGGCTATTATACACAGCTAGCTAAGTTTATAGGTGTTCAGATCCTTTAAATTGCTCTCTAACTTACACAAACTAACGAATTATTTGAATACAGAATGTTTGAATTTTTCTTTCGATTGGATTAATATTGAATCACACCTAAGCGTGCATAGAAGCCTTCGTAAGCGCTAATATGAGGTTTTAATCCAGTTTGAACGCAATATGTGACTCTGCGAGATGCTTTCGGTGTACTAATTATTTATTTAAGCAGCACTCTTAGCGTTTCGGTTGCAGTTAGGCTATTATACACAGTTAGCTAAGTTTATAGGTGTTTAGAACCCTTAAATTGCCCTCTAACATAAACAAAATAACGAATCATTTGAATACAGAATGTTTGAATTTTTGTTTCGATTGGATTCATATTGAAACACACCTAAGCGTGCCTAGAAGCTTTCGTAAGTGTTAATATGAGGTTTTCAACCTGTTCGAATGCAATATGTGACGTTGCGAGATGTTTTTGGTGTACTTATTATTAATTTAAGCAGCACTTTTAGCGTTTCGGTTGCAGTTAGGCTATTATACACAGCTAGCTAAGTTTCTAGGTGTTCAGAATCCTTAAATTGCACTCTAACTTAAACAAAATAACGAATTACTTGAATACAGAATGTTTGAATTTTTCTTTCGTTGGATTCATATTGAATCACACCTAAGGGTGCCTAGAAGCCTTCGTAAGTGCTAATATGAGATTTTCAACCTGTTAGAATGCAATATGTGACGTTGCGAGATGCTTTTGGTGTACTTATTATTTATTTAAGCAGCACTTTTAGCGTTTCGGTTGCAGTTAGGCTATTATACACAGCTAGCTAAGTTTATAGGTGTTTAGAACCCTTAAATTGCTCTCTAACGTAAACAAAATAACGAATCATTTGAATACAGAATGTTTGAATTTTTGTTTCGATTGGATTCATATTGAAACACACCTAAACGTGCCTAGAAGTATTCGTAAGTGCTAATATGAGGTTTTCAACCTGTTCGAATGCAGTATGTGACGTTGCGAGGTGCTTTTGGTGTACTTATTATTTATTTAAGCAGCACTTTTAGCGTTTCGGTTGCAGTTAGGCTATTATACACAGCTAGCTAAGTTTATAGGTGTTCAGAACCCTTAAATTGCACTCTAACTTAAACAAAATAACGAATTATTTGAATACAGAATGTTTGAATTTTTCTTTCGATTGGATTCATATTGAAACACGCCTAAGCGTGCCTAGAAGCCTTAGTAAGTGCTAATATGAGGTTATCAACCCGTTTGAACGCAATATGTGACACTGCAAGGTGCTTTCGGTGTACTAATTATTTATTTAAGCAGCACCTTTAGCGTTTCGGTTGCAGTTAGGCTATTATACACAGCTAGCTAAGTTTATAGGTGTTCAGAATCCTTAAATTGCACTCTAACTTAAACAAAATAACGAATTATTTGAATACAGAATGTTTGAATTTTTGTTTCGATTGGATTCATATTGAAACACACCTAAGCGTGACTAGAAGCCTTCGTAAGTGCTAATATGAGGTTTTCAACCTGTTAGAATGCAATATGTGACGTTGCGAGATGCTTTTGGTGTACTTATTATTTATTTAAGCAGCACTTTTAGCGTTTCGGTTGCAGTTAGGCTATTATACACAGCTAGCTAAGTTTATAGGTGTTCAGAACCCTTAAATTGCTCTCTAACTTAAACAAAATAACGAATTATTTGAATACAGAATGTTTGAATTTTTCTTTCGATTGGATTCATACTGAATCACACCTAAGCGTGCCCAGAAGCCTTCGTAATTTATAATATGAGGTTTTCAACCTGTTAGAATGCAATATGTGACGTTGCGAGATGCTTTTGGTGTACTTATTATTTATTTAAGCAGCACTTTTAGCGTTTCGGTTGCAGTTAGGCTATTATTCACAGCTAGCTAAGTTTATAGGTGTTTAGAACCCTTAAATTGTTCTCTAACGTAAACAAAATAACGAATCATTTGAATACAGAATGTTTGAATGTTTCTTTCGATTGGATTCATATTGAATCACACCTAAGCGTGCCTAGAAGCCTTCGTAAGTGCTAATATGAGGTTTTCATCCCGTTTGAACGCAATATGTGACACTGCAAGGTGCTTTCGGTGTACTAATTATTTATTTAAGCAGCACCTTTAGCGTTTCGGTTGCAGTTAGGCTATTATACACAGCTAGCTAAGTTTATAGGTGTTCAGAATCCTTAAATTGCACTCTAACTTAAACAAAATAACGAATTATTTGAATACAGAATGTTTGAATTTTTGTTTCGATTGGATTCATATTGAAACACACCTAAGCGTGACTAGAAGCCTTCGTAAGTGCTAATATGAGGTTTTCAACCTGTTAGAATGCAATATGTGACGTTGCGAGATGCTTTTGGTGTACTTATTATTTATTTAAGCAGCACTTTTAGCGTTTCGGTTGCAGTTAGGCTATAATACACAGCTAGCTAAGTTTATAGGTGTTCAGAACCCTTAAATTGCTCTCTAACTTAAACAAAATAACGAATTATTTGAATACAGAATGTTTGAATTTTTCTTTCGATTGGATTCATACTGAATCACACCTAAGCGTGCCCAGAAGCCTTCGTAAGTGCTAATATGAGGTTTTCAACCTGTTAGAATGCAATATGTGACGTTGCGAGATGCTTTTGGTGTACTTATTACTTATTTAAGCAGCACTTTTAGCGTTTCGGTTGCAGTTAGGCTATTATACACAGCTAGCTAAGTTTATAGGTGTTTAGAACCCTTAAATTGCTCTCTAACGTAAACAAAATAACGAATCATTTGAATACAGAATGTTTGAATTTTTCTTTCGATTGGATTCATATTGAATCACACCTAAGCGTGCTTAGAAACCTTCGTAAGTGCTAATATGAGGTTTTCATTCCGTTTGAACGCAATATGTGACACTGCAAGGTGCTTTCGGTGTACTAATTATTTATTTAAGAAGCACCTTTAGCGTTTCGGTTGCAGTTAGGCTATTATACACAGCTAGCTAAGTTTATAGGTGTTCAGAATCCTTAAATTGCACTCTAACTTAAACAAAATAGCGAATTATTTGAATACAGAATGTTTGAATTTTTGTTTCGATTGGATTCATATTAAAACACACCTAAGCGTGCCTAGAAGCCTTCGTAAGTGCTAATATGAGGTTTTCAACCTGTTAGAATGCAATATGTGACGTTGCGAGATGCTTTTGGTGTACTTATTATTTATTTAAGCAGCACCTTTAGCGTTTCGGTTGCAGTTAGGCTATTATACACAGCTAGCTAAGTTTATAGGTGTTCAGAATCCTTAAATTGCACTCTAACTTAAACAAAATAACGAATTATTTGAATACAGAATGTTTGAATTTTTGTTTCGATTGGATTCATATTGAAACACACCTAAGCGTGACTAGAAGCCTTCGTAAGTGCTAATATGAGGTTTTCAACCTGTTAGAATGCAATATGTGACGTTGGGAGATGCTTTTGGTGTACTTATTATTTATTTAAGCAGCACTTTTAGCGTTTCGGTTGCAGTTAGGCTATTATACACAGCTAGCTAAGTTTATAGGTGTTCAGAACCCTTAAATTGCTCTCTAACTTAAACAAAATAACGAATTATTTGAATACAGAATGTTTGAATTTTTCTTTCGATTGGATTCATACTGAATCACACCTAAGCGTGCCTAGAAGCCTTCGTAAGTGCTAATATGAGGTTTTCAACCTGTTAGAATGCAATATGTGACGTTGCGAGATGCTTTTGGTGTACTTATTATTTATTTAAGCAGCACTTTTAGCGTTTCGGTTGCAGTTAGGCTATTATACACAGCTAGCTAAGTTTATAGGTGTTTAGAACCCTTAAATTGCTCTCTAACGTAAACAAAATAACGAATCATTTGAATACAGAATGTTTGAATTTTTCTTTCGATTGGATTCATACTGAATCACACCTAAGCGTGCCCAGAAGCCTTCGTAAGTGCTAATATGAGGTTTTCAACCTGTTAGAATGCAATATGTGACGTTGCGAGATGCTTTTGGTGTACTTATTATTTATTTAAGCAGCACTTTTAGCGTTTCGGTTGCAGTTAGGCTATTATACACAGCTAGCTAAGTTTATAGGTGTTTAGAACCCTTAAATTGCTCTCTAACGTAAACAAAATAACGAATCATTTGAATACACAATGTTTGAATTTTTCTTTCGATTGGATTCATATTGAATCACACCTAAGCGTGCCTAGAAGCCTTCGTAAGTGCTAATATGAGGTTTTCATCCCGTTTGAACGCAATATGTGACACTGCAAGGTGCTTTCGTTGTACTAATTATTTATTTAAGCAGCACCTTTAGCGTTTCGGTTGCAGTTAGGCTATTATACACAAGTAGCTAAGTTTATAGGTGTTCAGAATCCTTAAATTGCACTCTAACTTAAACAAAATAACGAATTATTTGAATACAGAATGTTTGAATTTTTGTTTCGATTGGATTCATATTGAAACACACCTAAGCGTGACTAGAAGCCTTCGTAAGTGCTAATATGAGGTTTTCAACCCGTTTGAACGCAATATGTGACACTGCAAGGTGCTTTCGGTGTACTAATTATTTATTTAAGAAGCACCTTTAGCGTTTCGGTTGCAGTTAGGCTATTATACACAGCTAGCTAAGTTTATAGGTGTTCAGAATCCTTAAATTGCACTCTAACTTAAACAAAATAGCGAATTATTTGAATACAGAATGTTTGAATTTTTGTTTCGATTGGATTCATATTGAAACACACCTAAGCGTGCCTAGAAGCCTTCGTAAGTGCTAATATGAGGTTTTCAACCTGTTAGAATGCAATATGTGACGTTGCGAGATGCTTTTGGTGTACTTATTATTTATTTAAGCAGCACTTTTAGCGTTTCGGTTGCAGTTAGGCTATTATACACAGCTAGCTAAGTTTATAGGTGTTTAGAACGCTTAAATTGCTCTCTAACGTAAACAAAATAACGAATCATTTGAATACAGAATGTTTGAATTTTTGTTTCGATTGGATTCATATTGAAACACACCTAAGCGTGCCTAGAAGCTTTCGTAAGTGCTAATATGAGGTTTTCAACCTGTTCGAATGCAATATGTGACGTTGCGAGATGCTTTTGGTGTACTTATTATTTATTTAAGCAGCACTTTTAGCGTTTCGGTTGCAGTTAGGCTATTATACACAGCTAGCTAAGTTTATAGGTGTTTAGAACCCTTAAATTGCTCTCTAACGTAAACAAAATAACGAATCATTTGAATACAGAATGTTTGAATTTTTCTTTCGATTGGATTCATATTGAATCACACCTAAGCGTGCCTAGAAGCCTTCGTAAGTGCTAATATGAGGTTTTCATCCCGTTTGAACGCAATATGTGACACTGCAAGGTGCTTTCGGTGTACTAATTATTTATTTAAGCAGCACCTTTAGCGTTTCGGTTGCAGTTAGGCTATTATACACAGCTAGCTAAGTTTATAGGTGTTCAGAATCCTTAAATTGCACTCTAACTTAAACAAAATAACGAATTATTTGAATACAGAGTGTTTGAATTTTTGTTTCGATTGGATTCATATTGAAACACACCTAAGCGTGACTAGAAGCCTTCGTAAGTGCTAATATGAGGTTTTCAACCCGTTTGAACGCAATATGTGACACTGCAAGGTGCTTTCAGTGTACTAATTATTTATTTAATAAGAACCTTTAGCGTTTCGGTTGCAGTTAGGCTATTATACACAGCTAGCTAAGTTTATAGGTGTTTAGAACGCTTAAATTGCTCTCTAACGTAAACAAAATAACGAATTATTTGAATACAGAATGTTTGAATTTTTGTTTCGATTGGATTCATATTGAAACACACCTAAGCGTGCCTAGAAGCTTTCGTAAGTGCTAATATGAGGTTTTCAACCTGTTCGAATGCAATATGTGACGTTGCGAGATGCTTTTGGTGTACTTATTATTTATTTAAGCAGCACTTTTAGCGTTTCGGTTGCAGTTAGGCTATTATACACAGCTAGCTAAGGTTATAGGTGTTTAGAACGCTTAAATTGCTCTCTAACGTAAACAAAATAACGAATCATTTGAATACAGAATGTTTGAATTTTTGTTTCGATTGGATTCATATTGAAACACACCTAAGCGTGCCTAGAAGCTTTCGTAAGTGCTAATATGAGGTTTTCAACCTGTTCGAATGCAATATGTGAAGTTGCGAGATGCTTTTGGTGTACTTATTATTCATTTAAGCAGCACTTTTAGCGTTTCGGTTGCAGTTAGGCTATTATACACAGCTAGCTAAGTTTATAGGTGTTTAGAACCCTTAAATTGCTCTCTAACATAAACAAAATAACGAATCATTTGAATACAGAATGTTTGAATTTTTGTTTCGATTGGATTCATATTGAAACACACCTAAGCGTGCCTAGAAGCCTTCGTAAGTTCTAATATGAGGTTTTCAACCTGTTAGAATGCAATATGTGACATTGCGAGATGTTTTTGGTGTACTTATTATTTATTTAAGCAGCACTTTGTGTTTCGGTAGCAGTTAGGCTATTATACACAGCTAGCTAAGTTTATAGGTGTTCAGAACCTTTAAATTGCTCTCTAACTTACACAAACTAACGAATTATTTGAATACAGAATGTTTGAATTGTTCTTTCGATTGGATTCATATTGAAACACACCTAAGCGTGCCTAGAAGCCTTCGTAAGTGCTAATATGAGGTTTTCAACCTGTTAGAATGCAATATGTGACGTTGCGAGATGCTTTTGGTGTACTTATTATTTATTTAAGCAGCACTTTTAGCGTTTCGGTTGCAGTTAGGCTATTATACACAGCTAGCTAAGTTTATAGGTGTTTAGAACCCTTAAATTGCTCTCTAACGTAAACAAAATAACGAATCATTTGAATACAGAATGTTTGAATTTTTGTTTCGATTGGATTCATATTGAAACACACCTAAGCGTGCCTAGAAGCTTTCGTAAGTGCTAATATAAGGTTTTCAACCTGTTCGAATGCAATACATATGTGACGTTGCGAGATGCTTTTGGTGTACTTATTATTCATTTAAGCAGCACTTTCAGCGTTTCGGTAGCAGTTAGGCTATTATACACAGCTAGCTAAGTTTATAGGTGTTCAGAACCTTTAAATTGCTCTCTAACTTACACAAACTAACGAATTATTTGAATACAGAATGTTTGAATTTTTCTTTCGATTGGATTAATATTGAATCACACCTAAGCGTGCATAGACGCCTTCGTAAGCGCTAATATGAGGTTTTAATCCAGTTTGAACGCAATATGTGACTCTGCGAGATGCTTTCGGTGTACTAACTATTTATTTAAGCAGCACTTTTAGCGATTCGGTTGCAGTTATGCTATTATACACAGCTAGCTAGGTTTATTGGTGTTCAGAACCCTTAAATTGTCTCTAACTTAAACATAATAACGAATTATTTGAATACAGATTGTTTGTATTCTTCTTTGATTGGATTAATATTGAATCACACCTAAGCGTGCATAGAAGCCTTCGTAAGCGCTAATATGAGGTTTTAATCCAGTTTGAACACAATATGTGACTCTGCGAGATGCTTTCGGTGTACTAATTATTTATTTAAGCAGCACTCTTAGCGTTTCGGTTGCAGTTAGGCTATTATACACAGTTAGCTAAGTTTATAGGTGTTTAGAACCCTTAAATTGCCCTCTAACATAAACAAAATAACGAAACATTTGAATACAGAATGTTTGAATTTTTGTTTCGATTGGATTCATATTGAAACACACCTAAGCGTGCCTAGAAGCTTTCGTAAGTGTTAATATGAGGTTTTCAACCTGTTCGAATGCAATATGTGACGTTGCGAGATGTTTTTGGTGTACTTATTATTAATTTAAGCAGCACTTTTAGCGTTTCGGTTGCAGTTAGGCTATTATACACAGCTAGCTAAGTTTCTAGGTGTTCAGAATCCTTAAATTGCACTCTAACTTAAACAAAATAACGAATTATTTGAATACAGAATGTTTGAATTTTTCTTTCGTTGGATTCATATTGAATCACACCTAAGCGTGCCTAGAAGCCTTCGTAAGTGCTAATATGAGGTTTTCAACCTGTTCGAATGCAATATGTGACGTTGCGAGATGCTTTTGGTGTACTTATTATTTATTTAAGCAGCACTTTTAGCGTTTCGGTTGCAGTTAGGCTATTATACACAGCTAGCTAAGGTTATAGGTATTTAGAACCCTTAAATTGCTCTCTAACTTAAACAAAATAACGAATTATTTGAATACAGAATGTTTGAATTTTTCTTTCGTTGGATTAATATTGAATCACACCTAAGCGTGCATAGACGCCTTCGTAAGCGCTAATATGAGGTTTTAATCCAGTTTGAACGCAATATGTGACTCTGCGAGATGCTTTCGGTGTACTAATTATTTATTTAAGCAGCACTTTTAGCGTTTCGGTTGCAGTTAGGCTATTATACACACCTAGCTAAGTTTATAGGTGTTCAGAATCCTTAAATTGCACTCTAACTTAAACAAAATAATGAATTATTTGAATACAGAATGTTTGAATTTTTGTTTCGATTGGATTCATATTGAAACACACCTAAGCGTGCCTAGAAGCCTTCGTAAGTGCTAATATGAGGTTTTCAACCTGTTAGAATGCAATATGTGACGTTGCGAGATGCTTTTGGTGTACTTATTATTTATTTAAGCAGCACTTTTAGCGTTTCGATTGCAGTTAGGCTATTATACACAGCTAGCTAAGTTTATAGGTGTTTAGAACCCTTAAATTGCTCTCTAACGTAAACAAAATAACGAATCATTTGAATACAGAATGTTTGAATTTTTGTTTCGATTGGATTCATATTGAAACACACCTAAGCGTGCCTAGAAGCTTTCGTAAGTGCTAATATGAGGTTTTCAACCTGTTCGAATGCAATATGTGACGTTGCGAGATGCTTTTGGTGTACTTATTATTTATTTAAGCAGCACTTTTAGCGTTTCGGTTGCAGTTAGGCTATTATACACAGCTAGCTAAGGTTATAGGTGTTTAGAACCCTTAAATTGCTCTCTAACTTAAACAAAATAACGAATCATTTGAATACAGAATGTTTGAATTTTTGTTTCGATTGGATTCATATTGAAACACACCTAAGCGTGCATAGAAGCCATCGTAAGTTCTAGTATGAGGTTTTCAACCTGTTAGAATGCAATATGTGACATTGCGAGATGTTTTTGGTGTACTTATTATTTATTTAAGCAGCACTTTGTGTTTCGGTAGCAGTTAGGTTATTATACACAGCTAGCTAAGTTTATAGGTGTTCAGAACCTTTAAATTGCTCTCTAACATACACAAACTAACGAATTATTTGAATACAGAATGTTTGAATTTTTCTTTCGATTGGATTAATATTGAATCACACCTAAGCGTGCATAGACGCCTTCGTAAGCGCTAATATGAGGTTTTAATCCAGTTTGAACGCAATATGTGACTCTGCGAGATGCTTTCGGTGTACTAACTATTTATTTAAGCAGCACTTTTAGCGATTCGGTTGCAGTTATGCTATTATACACAGCTAGCTAGGTTAATTGGTGTTCAGAACCCTTAAATTGTCTCTAACTTAAACATAATAACGAATTATTTGAATACAGATTGTTTGTATTCTTCTTTGATTGGATTAATATTGAATCACACCTAAGCGTGCATAGAAGCCTTCGTAAGCGCTAATATGAGGTTTTAATCCAGTTTGAACGCAATATGTGACTCTGCGAGATGCTTTCGGTGTACTTATTATTAATTTAAGCAGCACTTTTAGCGTTTCGGTTGCAGTTAGGCTATTATACACAGCTAGCTAAGTTTCTAGGTGTTCAGAATCCTTAAATTGCACTCTAACTTAAACAAAATAACGAATTATTTGAATACAGAATGTTTGAATTTTTCTTTCGTTGGATTCATATTGAATCACACCTAAGCGTGCCTAGAAGCCTTCGTAAGTGCTAATATGAGGTTTTCAACCTGTTCGAATGCAATATGTGACGTTGCGAGATGTTTTTGGTGTACTTATTATTAATTTAAGCAGCACTTTTAGCGTTTCGGTTGCAGTTAGGCTATTATACACAGCTAGCTAAGTTTCTAGGTGTTCAGAATCCTTAAATTGCACTCTAACTTAAACAAAATAACGAATTATTTGAATACAGAATGTTTGAATTTTTCTTTCGTTGGATTCATATTGAATCACACCTAAGCGTGCCTAGAAGCCTTCGTAAGTGCTAATATGAGGTTTTCAACCTGTTCGAATGCAATATGTGACGTTGCGAGATGCTTTTGGTGTACTTATTATTTATTTAAGCAGCACTTTTAGCGTTTCGGTTGCAGTTAGGCTATTATACACAGCTAGCTAAGGTTATAGGTGTTTAGAACCCTTAAATTGCCCTCTAACATAAAAAAATAACGAATCATTTGAATACAGAATGTTTGAATTTTTGTTTCGATTGGATTCATATTGAAACACACCTAAGCGTGCCTAGAAGCTTTCGTAAGTGTTAATATGAGGTTTTCAACCTGTTCGAATGCAATATGTGACGTTGCGAGATGTTTTTGGTGTACTTATTATTAATTTAAGCAGCACTTTTAGCGTTTCGGTTGCAGTTAGGCTATTATACACAGCTAGCTAAGTTTCTAGGTGTTCAGAATCCTTAAATTGCACTCTAACTTAAACAAAATAACGAATTATTTGAATACAGAATGTTTGAATTTTTCTTTCGTTGGATTCATATTGAATCACACCTAAGCGTGCCTAGAAGCCTTCGTAATCGCTAATATGAGGTTGTCATCCCGTTTGAACGCAATATGTGACACTGCAAGGTGCTTTCGGTGTACTAATTATTTATTTAAGCAGCACCTTTAGCGTTTCGGTTGCAGTTAGGCTATTATACACAGCTAGCTAAGTTTATAGGTGTTCAGAATCCTTAAATTGCACTCTAACTTAAACAAAATAACGAATCATTTAAATACAGAATGTTTGAATTTTTGTTTCGATTGGATTCATATTGAAACACACCTAAGCGTGCCTAGAAGCTTTCGTAAGTGCTAATATGAGGTTTTCAACCTGTTCGAATGCAATATGTGACGTTGCGAGATGCTTTTGATGTACTTATTATTCATTTAAGCAGCACTTTTAGCGTTTCGGTTGCAGTTAGGCTATTATACACAGCTAGTTAAGTTTATAGGTGTTCAGATATCTTAAATTGCTCTGTAATTTAAACAAAATAACGAATTATTTGAAAACAGAATGCTTGAATATTTCTTTCGATTGGATTCATATTGAATCACACCTAAGCGTGCCTAGAAGCTTTCGTAAGTGCTAATATGAGGTTTTCAACCAGTTTGAATGCAATATGTGAAGTTGCGAGATGGTTTTGGTGTACTTATTATTTATTTAAGCAGAACTTTCAGCGTTTCGGTTGTAGTTAGGCTATTATACACAGCTAATTAAGTTTATAGGTGTTCAGATCCCTTAAATTGCTCTCTAACTTAAACAAAATAACGAATTATTTGAAAACAGAATGTTTGAATTTTTCTTTCGATTGGATTCATATTGAATCACACCTAAGCGTGCCTAGAAGCCTTCGTAAGCGCTAATATGAGGTTTTCATCCCGTTTGAACGCAATATGTGACACTGCAAGGTGCTTTCGGTGTACTAATTATTTATTTAAGCAGCACCTTTAGCGTTTCGGTACAGTTAGGCTATTATACACAGCTAGCTAAGTTTATAGGTGTTCATAATCCTTCAATTGCACTCTAACTTAAACAAAATAACGAATTATTTGAATACAGAATGTTTGAATTTTTGTTTCGATTGGATTCATATTGAAACACACCTAAGCGTGCCTAGAAGCCTTCGTAAGTGCTAATATGAGGTTTTCAACCAGTTAGAATGCAATATGTGACGTTGCGAGATGCTTTTGGTGTACTTATTATTTATTTAAGCAGCACTTTTAGCGTTTCGGTTGCAGTTAGGCTATTATACACAGCTAGCTAAGTTTATAGGTGTTTAGAACCCTTAAATTGCCCTCTAACGTAAACAAAATAACGAATCATTTGAATACAGAATGTTTGAATTTTTGTTTCGATTGGATTCATATTGAAACACACCTAAGCGTGCCTAGAAGCTTTCGTAAGTGCTAATATGAGGTTTTCAACCTGTTTGAATGCAATATGTGACGTTGCAAGATGCTTTTGGTGTACTTATTATTCATTTAAGCAGCACTTTTAGCGTTTCGGTTGCAGTTAGGCTATTATACACAGCTAGTTAAGTTTATAGGTGTTCAGATCCCTTAAATTGCTCTCTAACTTAAACAAAATAACGAATTATTTGAAAACAGAATGTTTGAATTTTTCTTTCGATTGGATTCCTATTGAATCACAACTAAGCGTGCCTAGAAGCTTTCGTAAGTGCTAATATGAGGTTTTCAACCAGTTTGAATGCAATATGTGAAGTTGCGAGATGGTTTTGGTGTACTTATTATTTATTTAAGCAGAACTTTCAGCGTTTCGGTTGTAGTTAGGCTATTATACACAGCTAGTTAAGTTTATAGGTGTTCAGATCACTTAAATTGCTCTCTAACTTAAACAAAATAACGAATTATTTGAAAACAGAATGATTGAATTTTTGTATCGATTGGATTCATATTGAAACACACCTAAGCGTGCCTAGAACCTTTCGTAAGTGTTAATATGAGGTTTTCAACCAGTTTGAATGCAATATGTGAAGTTGCGAGATGGTTTTGGTGTACTTATTATTTATTTAAGCAGAACTTTCAGCGTTTCGGTTGCAGTTAGGCTATTATACACAGCTAGCTAAGTTTATAAGTGTTCAAAACCCTTAAATTGCTCTCTAACTTAAACAAAATAACGAATTATTTGAATACAGAATGTTTGAATTTTTCTTTCGATTGGATTCATATTGAATCACACCTAAGCGTGCCTAGAAGCCTTCGTAAGTGCTAATATGAGGTTTTCAACCTGTTAGAATGCAATATGTGACGTTGCTAGATGCTTTTGGTGTACTTATTATTTATTTAAGCAGCACTTTTAGCGTTTCGGTTGCAGTTAGGCTATTATACACAGATAGCTAAGTTTATAGGTGTTTAGAACCCTTAAATTGCTCTCTAACGTAAACAAAATAACGAATCATTTGAATACAGAATGTTTGAATTTTTGTTTCGATTGGATTCATATTGAAACACACCTAAACGTGCCTAGAAGCCTTTGTAAGTGCTAATATGAGGTTTTCAACCTGTTAGAATGCAATATGTGACGTTGCGAGATGCTTTTGGTGTACTTATTATTTATTTAAGCAGCACTTTTAGCGTTTCGGTTGCAGTTAGGCTATTATACACAGCTAGCTAAGTTTATAGGTGTTTAGAACCCTTAAATTGCTCTCTAACGTAAACGAAATAACGAATCATTTGAAAACAGAATGTTTGAATTTTTGTTTCGATTGGATTCGTATTGAAACACACCTAAGCGTGCCTAGAAGCATTCGTAAGTGCTAATATGAGGTTTTCAACCTGTTCGAATGCAATATGTGACGTTGCGAGATGCTTTTGGTGTACTTATTATTCATTTAAGCAGCACCTTTAGCGTTTCGGTTGCAGTTAGGCTATTATACACAGCTAGTTAAGTTTATAGGTGTTCATATCCCTTAAATTGCTCTCTAACTTAAACAAAATAACGAATTATTTGAAAACAGAATGTTTGAATTTTTCTTTCGATTGGACTCATATTGAATCACACCTAAGCGTGCCTAGAAGCTTTCGTAAGTGCTAATATGAGGTTTTCAACCAGTTTGAATGCAATATGTGAAGTTGCGAGATGGTTTTGGTGTACTTATTATTTATTTAAGCTGCACTTTCAGCGCTTCGGTTGCAGTTAGGCCATTATACACAGCTAGCTATGTTTATAGGTGTTCAGAACCCTTAAATTGCCCTGTAACATAAACAAAACAACCAATGATTTACATACAGAATGTTTGAATTTTTCTTTCGATTGGATTCATATTGAATCACACCTAAGCGTGCATAGAAGCCTTCGTAAGCGCTAATAAGAGGTTTTCATCCAGTTTTAAGGCAATATGTGACTTTGCGAGATGCTTTCGGTGTTCTAATTATTTATTTAAGCAGCACATTTAGCGTTTCGGTTGCAGTTAGGCTATTATACACAGCTAGCGAAGTTTATAGGTGTTCAGAACCCTTAAATTAACCTCTAACATAAACAAAATTACGAATTATTTGAATACAGAATGTTTGAAACTTTGTTTCGATTGGATTCATATTGAAACACACCTAGAAACATTCGTAAGTGATAATATGAGGTTATCATCCAGTTTGTATGCAATATGTGACACTGCGCGATATTTTCGGTGTAATAATTATTTATTTAAGCAGCACTCTTAGCGTTTCGGTTGCATTTAGGCTATTATACACAGCTAGCTAATTTTATAGATGTTCAGAACCCTTAGTTAGGCTATTATACACAGCTAGCTATGTTTACAGGTGTTCAGAACCCTTAAATTGCTCTCTAACATAAACAAAATAACGAATTATTTAAAAACAGAATGTTTTAATTTTTCTTTCGATTGGATTCACATTGAATCACATTTAACTGTACCAAGAAGCCTTCGTAAGTGCTAATATAAGGTTTTTAACCAGTTTGAATGCAATATGTGACGCGGTCGTCTTTTGGTGTACTTATTATTCATTTAAGCAGCACTTTTAGCGTTTCGGTTGCAGTTAGGCTATTATACAGAGCTAGCCATGTTTATAGGTGTTTAGAGCTCTGAAATTGCTCTCTAACATAAACAAAACAACGAACTATTTGAATACAGAGTGTTTGAATTTTTCTTTCGATTGGATTCATATTGAAGCACACCTAAGTGTGCCTAGAAGCCTCCGTAAGTACTAATATGAGGTTTTCATCCAGTTTGAATGCAATATGTGACACTGCAAAATGCTTTTGGTGTACTTATTATTCAATTAAGCAGCAATTTTAGGGTTTCGGTTGTAGTTAGACAGTTATACACAGCTAGCTAGGTCGCCAGAACCCTTAAATTGCTCTTTAACTTAACTCAATACGAATTATTTGAAAACAGAATGATTTAATTTTTCTTTCAATTGGATTCATATTGAATCACACCTAAGCGTGCCTAGAAGCCTTCGTAATTGCTAACATTAGGTTTTCAACCAGTTTTAATGCAATATGTGACGTTGCGAGATACTTTTGGTCTACTTATTATTCATTTTAGCAGCAGTTTCAGCGTTTCGGTTGCAGTTAGGCTATTATACACTGCTACCTAAGTTTATAGGTGTTCAAAACCCTTAAATTGCCCTCTAACTTAAACAAAATAGCGAATTATTTGAATACAGAGTGTTTGAATTTTTCTTTCGATTGGATTCATATTGAAACACACCTAAGCATTCCTAAAAGCCTTCGCACGTGATAGTATGAGGTTTTCATCCAGTTTGAAAGCAATATGTGACGTTGCGAGATGTTTTTGGTGTACTTATTATCTATTTAAGCAGCACTTTCAGCGTTTCCGTTGCAGTTAGGCTATTATACACTGCTAGCTAAGTTTATAGGTGTTCAGAACCCCTAAATTGCTCTCTAACATAAACAAAATAACGAATTATTTGAATACAGAGTGTTTGAATTTTTGTTTCAATTGGGTTCATATTGAAACACACTAAAACGTGCCTAGAAGTCTTCGTAAGTGCTAATATGAGGTTTTCGTTTAAAGCTCTGAAATTGCTTTCCAACATCAACAAAATAACGAATTATTTGAATACAGATTGATGTATTTTACTTTCGATTGGATTCATATTGAAACACACCTAAGCGTGCCTGGAAGCTTTCGTAAGTGCTAATATAACGGTTTTATCTAGTGTAAATACATTATCTGGCACTGCGAGATGCTTTTAGTGTACTCATTATTTATTTAAGCAGCATTTTCAGCGCTTCGGTTGCAGTTAGGCCATTATACACAGCTAGCTAAGTTTATAGGTGTTCAGAACCCTTAAATTGCTATCTAACATAAACAAAATAACGAATTATTTGAATACAGAATATATGAATTTTTCTTTCGATTGGATTGATATTCAATCACACCTAAGCGTGCCTAGAACCCTTCGTAAGTGCTAATATGACGTTTTTATCTAGTGTAAATACATTATCTGACACTGCGAGATGCTTTTAGTGTACTCATTATTTATTTAAGCAGCATTTTCAGCGCTTCGGTTGCAGTTAGGCCATTATACACAACTAGCTAAGTTTATAGGTGTTCAGAATCCTTCAATTGCTCTCTAACTTAAACAAAATAACGAATTATTTGAATACAGAATGTTTGAATTTTTGTTTCGATTGGATTCATATTGAAACACACCTAAGCGTGCCTAGAAGCCTTCGGAAGTGCTAATATGAGGTTTTCATCCAGTTTGAATGCAATATGTGACACTGCGAGATGCTTTCGGTGTACTAATTATTTATTTAAGAAGCACTTTTAGCGTTTCGGGTGCAGTTAGGCTTTCATACACAGCTAGCTAAGTTTATAGGTGTCCAGAACCCTTAAATTTTTCTCTAACTTAAACAATATAACGAATTATTTGTATACAGATTATTTGTATTTTTCTTTCGATTGGATTCATATTGAAACACACCTAAGCGTGCTAATATGAGGTTTTTATCCAGTTTGAATGCAATATGTGACACTGCGAGGTGCTTTTAGGGTACTTATTTATTATTTAAGCAGCACTTTTAGCGTTTCGGTTGCAGTTAGGCTATTATACACAGCTAGCATTGTTTATTTATTTATTTATTTAAGATTAAACAAACAAAACGGGCATTTGCCCAATTACATTGTTTGTGTTTACCAGTTTACAATATTCCACGCTTATATATATATAAATCATAAAATGAAATAGAAACCGTTAATCAGAGCTGAAGCAATCTCACTCACCAATGTTATTTTATGCATCATACAACTTCAGTATTTAGTTTTTAAAAGTTTTGAATGACATTTCAAGAATATTGATATTTATACGTTATTATAGTTTTGTTAGTTATATAACACATATTAACTATAGGCGAATTCTTTCTTAATTCGGTTCTACAATATGGCAAATAAAGAAATGGGCGAGGTCTACACATTAGTGCAGGAATATAATAGGTGTTCAGAACCCTTAAATTGTTCTCTAACATAAACAAAATAAGGAATTATTTGAATACAGAATGTTTGAATTTTTGTTTCAATTCGATTTATATTGAATCATACCTAAGCGTGCCTAGAAACCTTTATAAGTGGTAATATGAGGTTTTCATCCAGTTTGAATGCAATATGTGACACTGCGAAGTGCTTTTAGTGTAATTATTATTTATTTAAGCAGCACTTTTAGCGTTTCGATTGCAGTTAGGCTATTATACACAGCTAGAGTTGTTTATAGGAGTTCAGAACACTTAAATTGCTCTCTAACATAAACAAAATAACGAATTACTTGAATACAGAATGTTTGAATTTTTCTTTCGATTGGATTCATATTGAATCATACCTAAGCGTTCTTAGAAGCCTTCGTAAGTGCTAATATGATGTTTTTATCTACTGTAAATAAATTATCTGACACTGCGAGATGCTATTGGTGTACTTATTATTTATTTAAGCAACATTTTCAGCGTTTCGGTTGCAGTTAGGCTATTATACAAAGCTAGCTATGTTTATAGGTTTTGAGAACCCTTAAATTGCCCTCTAACATAAACAAAATAACGAATTATTTGAATGCAGAGGGTTTGAATTTTTGTTTCGATTGGATTCATATTGAAACACACCTAAACGTGCCTAGAAGCCTTCGTAAGTGCTAATATGAGGTTTTCATCCAGTTTGAATGCAATATGTGACACTGCGAGGTGCTTTTGGTGTACTTATTATTTATTTAAGCAGCACTTTTAGCGTTTCGGTTGCAGTTAGGCTATTATACACAGCTAGCATTGTTTATTTATTTATTTATTTAAGATTAAACAAACAAAACGGGCATATGCCCAATTACATTGTTTGTGTTTACCAGTTTACAATATTTCAAGCTTATATATATATAAATCATAAAATGAAATAGATACCGTTAATCAGAGCTGAAGCAATCTCACTCACCCATGTTATTTTATGCATCATACAATTTCAGTATTTAGTTTTTAAAAGTTTTGAATGACATTTCAAAAATATTGATATTTATACGTTATTATAATTTTGTTAGTTATATAACACATATTAATTATAGGCGAATTCTTTCTTAATTCGGTTCTACAATATGGCAAATAAAGGAATAAATAACGAATTATCTGAATACAGAATGTTTGAATTTTTGTTTCGATTGATTTCATATTGATTCACACCTAAGCGTGCCTAGAAACCTTCGTAAGTGTTAACATGAGGTTTTCAACCAGTTTGAATGCAATATGTGAAGTTGCGCGATGCTTTTGGTGTAATTATTATTTATTTAAGCAGCACTTTCATCGTTTCGGTTGCAGTTAGGCTATTATACACTGCTAGCTATGTCTATAGGTGTTCAGAACCCTTAAATTGTTCTCTAACATAAACAAAATAAGGAATTATTTGAATACAGAATGTTTAAATTTTTGTATCGCTTGGTTTCATATTGAATCACACCTAAGCGTGCCTAGAAACCTTCGTAAGTGTTAATATGAGGTTTTCAACCAGTTTGAATGCAATATGTGACGTTGCGAGATGCTTTTAATGTACTTATTATTTATTTAAGCTGCACGTTCAGCGTTTCGGTTGCAGTTAGGCTATTATACACAGCTAGCATTGTTTATATGAGTTCAGAACCCTTTAATTCCTCTCTAACCTAAACAAATTAACGAATTATTTGAATACAGTATGTATGAATTTTTCTTTCTATTGGATTCATATTGAATCACACCTAAGTGTTCCTAGAAGCCTTCGTAAGTGCTAATATGACGTTTTTATCTAGTGTAAATACATTAGTTGAACTGCAAGATGCTTTTGGTGTACTAAATATTTATTTAAGCAGCACTTTCAGCGTTTCGGTTGCAGTTAGGCTAATATACACTGCTAGCTATGTTTATAGGTGTTCAGAACCCTTAAATTGCCCTCTAACATACACAAAATAACGAATTATTTGAATACAGAATGTTTGAATTTTTGTTTCGATTGATTTCATATTGATTCACACCTAAGCGTGCCTAGAAACCTTCGTAAGTGTTAATATGAGGTTTTCAACCAGTTTGAATGCAATATGTGACGTTGCGAGATGCTTTTGGTGTACTTATTATTTATTTAAGCAGCACGTTCAGCGTTTCGGTTGCAGATAGGCTATTATACACTGATAGCTATGTTTATAGGTGTTCAAAACCCTTAAATTGCCCTTTAACATAAACAAAATACCGAATTATTTGAATACAGAATGTTTAAATTTTTGTATCGCTTGGTTTCATATTGAATCACACCTAAGCGTGCCTAGAAACCTTCGTAAGTGTTAATATGAGGTTTTCAACCAGTTTGAATGCAATATGTGACGTTGCGAGATGCTTTTAATGTACTTATTATTTATTTAAGCTGCACGTTCAGCGTTTCGGTTGCAGTTAGGCTATTATACACTGCTAGCTATGTTTATAGGTGTTCAGAACCCTTAAATTGCTCTCTAACTTAAACAAAATACGGAATTATTTGAATACAGAATGTTTGAATTTTTCTTTCGATTCGATTCATATTGAATTACACCTAAGCGTGCCCAGAAGCCTTCGTAAGTGCTAACATGAGGTTTTCATCCAGTTTGAATGCAATTTGTGACGTTGCAAAATGCTTTTGGTGTACTTATTATTTATTTAAGCAGCACGTTCAGCGTTTCGGTTGCATTTAGGCTATTATACACTGCTAGCTATGTTTATAGGTGTTCAGAACCTTTAAATTGCTCTCTAACTTAAACAAGATAACGAATTATTTGAATACAGAATGTTTGAATTTTTGTTTCGATTGGATTCATATTGAAACACACCTAAGCGTGCCTAGAAGCCTTCGTAAGTGCTAATATGAGGTTTTCAACCTGTTAGAATGCAATATGTGACTTTGCGAGATGCTTTTGGTGTACTTATTATTTATTTAAGCAGCACTTTTAGCGTTTCGGTTGCAGTAAGGTTATTATACACAGCTAGCTAAGTATATAGGTGTTCAGAACCCTTAAATTACTGTCTAACATAAACAAGATAACGAATTATTTGAATACAGAATCTTTGAATCTTTGTATCGATTGGATTCATATTAAATCACACCTAAGCGTGCCTAGAAGCCTTCTTAAGTGCTAACATGAGGTTTTCATCCAGATTGAATGCAATTTGTGACACAGCGAGATGCTTTCGGTGTACTAATTATTTATTTAAGCAGCACTTTTAGCGTTTCGGTTGAAGTTAAGCTATTATACATAGCTAGCTAAGATTATAGGTGCTCAGATCCCTTAAATTGCTGTCTAACATAACCAAAATAACGAACTATTTGAATACAGAATAATTGAATTTTTGTTTCGATTGGATTCATATTAAACACACTAAAGTGCGTCTAGAAGCCTTCGTAAGTGCTAAAATGAGGGGTTCATCCAGTTTAAATGCTAAATGTGACACTGCGAGATGCCTTCCTTGTACTTATTATTCATTTAAGCAGCACTTTTAGCGTTTCGGTTGCAGTTAGGCTATTATACACAGCTAGCTAAGTATATAGGTGTTCAGAACCCTTAAATTGCTCTCTAACATAAACAAAATAACGAACTACTTGAATACAGAATAATTGAATTTTTGTTTCGATTGGATTCATATTAAACACACTAAGGTGCGTCTAGAAGCCTTCGTAAGTGCTAATATATGGTTTTCATCCAGTTTAAATGCAAAATGTGACACTGCAAGATGCCTTCCTTGTACTTATTATTCATTTAAGCAGCACTTTTAGCGTTTCGGTTGCAGTTAGGCTATTATACACAGCTAGCTAAGTATATAGGTGTTCAGAACCCTTAAATTGCACTCTAACATAAACAAAATAACGAATTATTTGAATACAAAATGTTCGAATTTTTCTCTCGATTGGATTCATATTGAATTACACCTAAGCGTGCCTAGAACTCTTCGTAAGTGCTAATATGAAGTTTTCATCCAGTTTTAATGAATTTGTGACACTGCGAGATGCTTTCGGTGAACTAATTATTTATTTAAGCAGCACTTTTAGCGTTTCGGTTGCAGTAAGGCTATTATACACAGCTAGCTAAGTATATAGGTGTTCAGAACCCTTAAATTGCTCTCTAACATAAACAAAATAACGAATTATTTGAATACAGAATCTTTGAATCTTTGTATCGATTGGATTCATATTAAATCACACGTAAGCGTGCCTAGAAGCCTTCGTAAGTGCTAACATGAGGTTTTCATCCAGTTTGAATGCAATTTGTGACACAGCGAGATGCTTTCGGTGTACTAATTATTCATTTAAGCAGCACTTTTAGCGTTTCGGTTGCAGTTAGGCTATTATAGACTGCTAGCTAAGTATATAGGTGTTCAGAACCCTTAAATTGCTCTCTAACATAAACAAAATAACGAATTATTTAAATACAAAATGTTCGAATTTTTCTCTCGATTGGATTCATATTGAGTTACACCTAAGCGTGCCTAGAACTCTTCGTAAGTGCTAATATGAAGTTTTCATCCAGTTTTAATGCAATTTTTTACACTGCGAGATGCTTTCGGTGAACTAGTTATTTATTTAAGCAGCACTTTTAGCGTTTCGGTTGCAGTAAGGCTATTATACACAGCTAGCTAAGTATATAGGTGTTCAGAACCCTTAAATTACTGTCTAACATAAACAAAATAACGAATTATTTGAATACAGAATCTTTGAAACTTTGTATCGATTGGATTCATATTAAATCACACCTAAGCGTGCCTAGAAGCCTTCGTAAGTGCTAACATGAGATTTTCATCCAGTTTGAATGCAATTTGTGACACAGCGAGATGCTTTCGGTGTACTAATTATTTATTTAAGCAGCACTTTTAGCGTTTCGGTTGAAGTTAAGCTATTATACACAGCTAGCTAAGATTATAGGTGCTCAGATCCCTTAAATTGCTGTCTAACATAAACAAAATAACGAACTATTTGAATACAGAATAATTGAATTTTTGTTTCGATTGGATTCATATTAAACACACTAAAGTGCATCTAGAAGCCTTCGTAAGTGCTAAAATGAGGGGTTCATCCAGTTTGAATGCAATATGTGACACTGCGAGATGCCTTCCTTGTACTAATTATTTATTTAAGCAGCATTTTTAGCGTTTCGGTTGCAGTTAGGCCATTATACACAGCTAGCTAAGTTTATAGGTGTTCAGAATCCTTAAATTGCTCTCTAACTTAAACAAAATAACGAATTATTTGAATACAGAATGTTTGTTTTTTTCTCTCGATTCGATTCATATTGAATTACACGTAAGCATGCCCAGAAGCTTTCGTAAATGCTAATATGGGGTTTTCAACCAGTTTGAATGCAATATGTGACACTTCGAGATGCCTTCCTTGTACTAATTATTTATTTAAGCAGCACTTTCAGCGGTTCGGTTGCAGTTAGGCTATTATACACTGCTAGCAATGTTTATAGGTGTTCAGAACCCTTAAATTGCCCTCTAACATAAACAAAATAACGAATTATTTGAATACAGAATGTTTGAATTTTTGCATCGCTTGGATTCGTATTGAGTCAAACCTAAGCGTGCCTAGAAGCCTTCGTAAGTGCTAACATGAGGTTTTCATCCAGTTTGAATGCAATTTGTGACACAACGAGATGTTTTCGGTGGACTAATTATTTATTTAAGCAGCACTTTTAGCTTTTCGGTTGCAGTAAGGCTATTATACACATCTAGCTAAGTATATAGGTGTTCAGAACCCATAAATTGCTCTCTAACATAAACAAAATAACGAATTATTTGAATACAGAATCTTTGAATCTTTGTATCGATTGGATTCATATTGAATCACACCTAAGCGTCCCTAAAAGCCTTCGTAAGTGCTAACATGAGGTTTTCAACCAGTTTGAATGCAATATGTGACGTTGCGAGATGCTTTTGGTGTACTTATTATTTATTTAAACAGCACGTTCAGCGTTTCGGTTTCATTTAGGCTATTATACACTGCTAGCTATGTTTATAGGTGTTCAGAACCCTTAAGTAGCTCTCTAACTAAAGCAAAATAAGGAATTATTTGAATACAGAATGTTTGAATTTTTCTCTCGATGCGATTCATATTGAATTACACCTAAGCGTGCCCAGAAGCCTTTGTAAGTGCTAATATGTGGTTTTGAACCAGTTTGAATGCACTATGTGACGTTGCAAAATGCTTTTGGTGTACTTATTATTTATTTAAGCAGCACGTTCAGCGATTCGGTTGTATTTAGGCTATTATACACTGCTAGCTTTGTTTATAGGTGTTCAGAACCCTTAAATTACTCTCCAACTTAAACAACATAACGAATTATTTGAATACAAAATCTTTGAATCTTTGTATCGATTGGATTCATATTAAATCACACCTAAGCGTGCCTAGAAGCCTTCGTAAGTGCTAACATGAGGTTTTCATCCAGTTTGAATGCAATTTGTGACACAGCGAGATGCTTTCGGTGTACTAATTATTTATTTAAGCAGCACTTTTATCGTTTCGGTTGCAGTAAGGCTATTATACACAGCTAGCTAAGTATTTAGGTGTTCAGAACCTCTTAAATTGCTCTCTAACATAAACAAAATAACGAATTATTTGAATACAAAATCTTTGAATCTTTGTATCGATTGGATTCATATTAAATCACACCTAAGCGTGCCTAGAAGCCTTCGTAAGTGCTAACATGAGGTTTTCATCCAATTTGAATGCAATTTGTGACACAGCGAGATGCTTTCGGTGTACTAATTATTTATTTAAGCAGCACTTTTAGCGCTTCGGTTGCAGTTAAGCTATTATACACAGCTAGCTAGGTTTATAGGTGTTCAGAACCCTTAAATTGCTCTCTGACTTAAACAAAATAACGAACTATTTGAATACAGAATACTTGAATTTTTGTTTCGTTTGTATTCATATTAAACACACTAAAGTGCATCTAGAAGCCTTCGTAAGTGCTAACATGAGGTTTTCATCCAGTTTGAAGGCAATTTGTTACACAGCGGGATGCTTTCGGTTTAATAATTATTTATTTAAGCAGCACTTTTAGCGTTTCGGTTGCAGTTAAGCTATTATACACAGCTAGCTAGGTTTATAAGTGTTCAGAACCCTTAAATTGCCCTCTAACATAATCAAAATAACGAATTATTTGAATACAGAATGCTTGAATTTTTGTTTCGATTGATTTTATATTGATTCACACCTAAGTGTGCCTAGAAACCTTCGTAAGTGTTAATATGAGGTTTTCAACCAGTTTGAATGGAATATGAGACGTTGCGAGATGCTTTTGGTGTACTTATTAAATATTTAAGCAGCACTTTCAGCGTTTCGGTAGCAGTTAGGCTATTATACACTGCTAGCTATGTTTATAGGTGTTCAGAACCCTTACATTTCCCTCTAACATAAACAAAATAACGAATTATTTGAATACAGAGTGTTTGAATTTTTCTTTCGATTGGATTCATATTGAAACACACCTAAACGTGCCTAGAAGCATTCGTAAGTGCTAATATGAAGTTTTCAACGAGTTAGAAAGCAATATGCGACGTTGCAAGCTGCTTTTGGTGTACTAATTATTTATTTCAGCAGCACTTTTAGCGTTTCGGTTGCAGTAAGGCTATTATACACAGCTTGTAACGTTTCGCCCCGAGCGAACGCGTTTTTAAATTAAAATTAATTAGCGCGTTCTTTCTCAGCGATTTTTGATTATTAGGGGCTGTAGATCTGAAACGCCCGTCCAGCGATAACGGCGCGTCATCAACGGATCCCCCGCTCCACGTTTGCGCATCTCTGCGCCGGTCCCCCTCTTAAACCCTCCGAGGAAGTTGTTCGCTGCACGAAGCCCGAAGGCGAACACTTATAAGCAATTCCACGACCGCTTCTCAAAGCATTCATCCACTTGTCCACCGACACCTTCACCAGCATCCATTTCCCTCCTAGACCCCGATCCCTGTCCGTCCTGTCTAGTTATTTAATTACAACCTTAGATTAATTTTCCTGACCTGATCCGTAGTCGGCGATGGGCGAAGACTTCTTCAACGAGAAGGCCGCCTTCACGATTGCAACCTGAAACCTGTCCCATATCCTGCAGAATTGGTACGGGACGAAGTTCGCCTGAGAGCCGCTCCGCCGTTCTGCCCTTATCTTAACTTGTATCCCCGAGATCCATTAATTAAAGAAACCCCTGGTTGTTAATAAGTTAATTCGCTAAATCATTAAGACGTGTTTGCCGGCGACGACTCTATTAAGAGACCGCTAGGCCCGTCTATATAAAGTAATTAAAGAAACCCCTATTTTGTTAATAAGTTAATTTACAAATCATTAAGACGTGTCGGCCGGCGACGACTCAACTCAGAGACCGCTGAGCCCGTCTATGTAAATAACTTGCTTAGCAAACAACCTAAATATCGTCTTGCAAATAATTAGTTCACCAAAGTTCATGCAATTAACATATGACAATAGCGTCTCGTAATATCTAGTTCAAAAGCCCGTATAATTACTAAATTGCTCCCCTCGAAAGAGTTGGTTAATGTTTATATTAGCCTACAGAATTCTACTTACTAGAGAAGCCCGAGGTCAACTCCTACGCAACAACAGCTAGGTCAAGGACATTCACCAGGTGAATCTCTCCAGCGAATCTTCGTGGCTCCGCACTTTACACTAAAACATCACGCCACGAATTCTCCGATTAAGGGCCAATCCCTTAAGAAACCGCCGGCACGTAAGCGAGAATGTGATATCTAGTTAATTAACCTGTCATTACAGCAACATGTGCCAGAAACTCTGTCGCTGAGGGCCAAGTGAAGAACGCGGACCTGTCTTAAAGCCGGTCCCGAAGTTACCAGAGGCGTCCCCGCAAGAATTCCTGAGGGGGCTATCCAGAAACCACCGTTCACACGGCTGTACGACGGGTTGCAGCGACAAGGGGACAAGGAGCGACGGAAGACCGTAGATTATTTTTATTTTCCAAATACATGTTCATTTACAATTATACAATTATGATTACGTTTGTAAATAGTTCTGAGCACCAATATTAAATTGTTTAAAACTATCCTGTGTTTGGTTTGCTACGCTTCTTATGTATATCTGGAAATCTCGACCCTGTCTCCGACAAGACTAGCTACCAGAAAGTTAATTAGTAAATTATCTTTATACCCTTAATGAGCACAAGGGTGGAATATTATATGTCGCCCGAGCAGCAGACCAGATATACATAAAGAGTAGCAAACACTAGATTAGCACCCGGGATATACCTGGAAAATATCCGATTAAAATCTTGTAATTTAAATATTTTATAAAACCTGTTACAGCATAGGAAATCCACCGCAGCCGAAAACCAGCCAGAACCCGTAATGTCCAGCCTAAGATTCCAAGTTCCTTGTCCGAAATCCTGTGTAATCTAGATAAGATCTCCCAGAAACACTGTCTAGTCCGTAAATCCTTCTGAAACCCTCAGGGGTCAGCCTCATCAGCTGACACGTTCCTGGCGTTCCCGAGGCACCCGAGCGAATCCCAGATGAAGAAGATGGCAGCAGAAGGCCAGTTTTTCAGTCCCAGAGCCGCAGGAAGCTGCATTTAAGTGCCTGGTGAGTCTGGAAAGAAAGAATCATGTAAGTTTGTGTGAATGCCGCCGTAGTGAGCGTGAAAACTTACCATGAAACCCGTTTGGAGGTGAGTCCTGTGCGCCGTTGTGTTGAAAATTTTACGCCGGGCTCCGCGGCCTCTGAATTTTTCCCTAGAGAGATTGTGTTGTGAAAGAAGGTTATCCTGAACCCCGAATCCTTTCGCACACTCAGAATCTCCCAGCAGGAATGTAGGTTGATACCGCAACTGCATCAGCTCCGTAAGCTCCTACTAGTGTGATCACATGTTGAGACCGCAACTGTGCATCAGCTCCGTGAGTTTGTAACTCTGCGCTTAATCCAGATAAGCGCCAGAGAGCGTTCCAGATTGATTGATTGATTGATTGATTAAAAGCAGGGATTTAGATGGGTTAGTAGTGAGCCCAGTTTTGCACTTCGACTCTGTGGTCTTTTGTGCCCCCCCTGACCCTATTAAAATAGATCTGCACCTTCAACGAGTTGTAGGAGGTGTTTTACGAGGTGCTCGTGTGTGAGAGCTGCTCCGTGTGGAGTTCCCCCGAAAAGTTGCTGTCTTTTGCGGAGTAACGCTGGACAGTCGAAGATTATGTGTGAGGCTGTCTCCTCCTCTTCCTGACATAATCTACAGAGTATGTCCCCTCTGTATATGCCTATTTTGTGTAGGTGTTTTCTCAGGTGGCAGTGTCCTGTGACTAGTCCTACCAGCCGTCTGATCTGAGTTCGTCCTAGATGGAGTACATCGGTTGTTAGTCTGCGAGAAGGCGTTCTAATTATTTCCTTCCCCAGTGTTTGTCCCTGTGTGGCATCCCAGCGAGAAGCGTGTTGTCTAACGGTCCATTTTTCTATCGCTGTTCGGATGCTTTGTTTGGGTATACCAAATACAGGTTCTGGGCCTATAAATGGGGTAGATGCACCAGCTTTTGCGAGGGCGTCTGCCGCTTCGTTTCCCTCTATCCCTGTGTGCCCTGGCACCCAAATGAGCTGAACAGTGTTCTTTTCAGCTAGGAGTGTCAGGTGATTTAAGCATTCTCTTGTTAGCACAGAGCTTACACGAGGTGATTCAAGCGCTTTCAGTGCCGCTTGACTGTCAGAAAGTATGCTTATGCGTTGTTGGGAATACCCGCGTTTTGCATTTTCCTGGACGCATTGCATTATAGCAAAGATTTCAGCTTGAAAGACTGTGGCTTTGGTCCCAAGAGATACACTAATGTCCTCTTTTGGTCTTACGCCATGTATTCCAGCACCCGTGCCCTCTGCTGTTCGGGATCCATCTGTGTACCAGACTAGCCCGTTTGGCAGGTGGGTTGAGGTTTCTTGGGTCCAGTCATTGCGATCGTACCTCACAGTGAAAGGTTTGTCAAAGGAATACTCTGGAAGGCTGTAGTCTGAGCCCATTTTTAAGATGGGGTTACCTTCGCCCACTTCCTGTATCCGTTTGTGTCCGCACCGTTCCTGGTTGGTGTTCCAGTTTCCGGTGGTTTTCATTCTGTATGCTCCAATCTGGGCTTCCCCTTTTAGATATATGTCTAGAGGTGTTAGTCCCAAGAGAGCTTCCATAGATGCTGTTGGAGTGCTATTCATAACTCCACAGATGCACAAACAGGCCAGTCTCTGTATCCTGGATAGTTTTTTAATTGCTGTTTTTTGTTCTACCTTTGGCCACCATACCAAGGTGCCATAGGATATCACGGGTCTGACTACTGTTATGTAGTACCAATGAACCATCATTGGTTTCAGTCCCCATGTTTTACCAAACATGCGTCTACCCATCATGAGGGCCATTTTTGCTTTGTTTGCTATTTTGTCTAGGTGTGCATTCCAGTTTAGTTTTGCATCTAGGGTAATACCCAGATATTTAACTTCCTGGCTAACCTGAATTCTTTCACCAAAGATTGTAAGGTTGTTGAAGGCCTCTACATTTCTTTTCTTAGTGAAAGGTATTATAGATGTTTTGCTAGGGTTTACCTTGAGGTTTTCCCTATTGCACCATGCCTGAGTGATGTTCAGTGCCCTTTGCATGAGAGCTGCAATGATGGTTGGATACTTGCCCCTTATGAGAATGACTATGTCATCTGCATAACCTTGGGTGTAGAACCCTTCATCATTGAGTGTCTGCAGGAGATCGTTCACTACCATGTTCCACAGTAGTGGGGATAGTACACCCCCTTGTGGACAACCTCTGACAGCACGTGCCTTGAGGGATTCTTCTCCCAAATCGGCCTGTATCTGGCGTCCCTCTAACATGGTTTTTATCCATCTGTTTGTGATGTCGTCCACGCCATGTCTTAGGGTTGCAGTCATTATTGATTCGAAGGAGGTATTATCAAATGCTCCCTCTATGTCCAGGAAAGCAGCTAGGGCTACTTCCTTGTTGGTTATCGACATTTCTACCCTACTGAGTAGGTTGTGAAGTGCCGATTCACATGATTTTCCTGGTTGATATGCATATTGGCTACGATGTATGGGATTGTCTTTCAAGACCCCATCTCGTATGTGCCTGTCTACCAGTTTTTCCATAGTCTTTAGACAGAAAGACATTAGGCTAATCGGTCTATATGCCTTTGGCAGGGTGTACGATGCTCGCCCTGGTTTGGGAATGAAGACGACCTTGATCGGTCTCCACGCCAGTGGCAAGTAGTTTCCCGCTAGGCATAGGCGAAAGATCTTAATTAGGATCGGTACCAGAAGGTCTATTCCCCGCTGCAGTAGAGCGGGGAAGATTCCATCTGGTCCGGGTGATTTATAAGGTGAGAAGGATTTTACAGCCCACTGTACCTTGCTGTGACTGATCACTTCTCTAGCTACCTTCCACTCGTCTCTCGCGGGCCTTTTTGAGAAGTTGCTAGGGACTGGCTGTGATGTTATGTTAGCCTGATCAGCCATCAGTGCTCCTGGAAAGTGTGCTTGAATTAGCATTTCCAGGGTTTCCCTTTCACTGGTTGTGTATTCCTGTGTCGGTTTTAGCATGTTCCCGACTGGATTTAAAGGGTCTTTTGACAGAACTTTGTGGAGGCGTGCTGTTTCTGTGGTGCCTTCAATGTCCCCACAGAAGCTCCTCCATGAGTCTGTTTTTGCTTTTCTCAGAGCTTTGTTATATTCGGTTAGAGCCTGGGCGTGTTGGCCCCACTCTCCGTTCCTTTTTGCTCTGTTAAAGAGTTTTCGTGCTCTTTTCCTCAGGTTGGCCAGGTGTTCATTCCACCATATGACCTTCCTGTTGGTCTGTCTCTTTCTTAATGGACAGTTGTTTTCATATGAGGTTAGTATGGCGTCATTCATTTGGTCCACAATTACCTCAATGTCTGCTGGCGTATGGATATGGGTTTTAACATCGGATAACTTGCTAAGAAGTTCCTCCCTGTATGCAGCCCAATCAGTTTTCCTGGGATTTCGATAGGTTATTGTTGCCTTTTCAAAATCTGCCAGGAAGTACTCAATGTGTCTATGATCAGACAGTGATGGTTCGTTAGATACGCGCCATTGTATTACTCTGTCTTGCAGTCCAGCCGTGGACAGAGTTATGTCAATGACTTCTTGCCGACGTCGAGTTACAAAAGTGGGCTCACTACCTCGGTTAAGTATTTGTAAGTTATTACTTACCAAATATTCCAGGAGATCGGTTCCTCTCTGGTTTGTGTCCGTGCTGCCCCATGCAGTGTTGTGCGCATTGGCATCGCAGCCTGCTAAGAACTGGAGGCGGTTGGCCTCGCAGAACGTTACAGTTTCCATCAACTCTGTGCTTGGTGGAGGGTTGATGGCATCGTAGGGAAGGTATACGGAGGATATCACTACCTGCCTCTCGTTGCCCTCCCTGATTTGTTTCAGTTTAATGGTTGTTAGATCCCTAAAACATAAGTTGTACAGAGCCATGTATTTTACCCCCCTTCTTACATAAATACATGTCCTGGGTATATCAGAGGATTTATCGTATATTAACTCACCTCTGGCTTGTCCGAGTCCCATTATTTGGCCCCTTACTATCCATGGTTCTTGGATGAGGGCCACATCAATGTCCTCGGTTTGTAACCGGCTGCATAATACAGCCGTGGCTCCCCTACTGTGTTGGAGGTTTACTTGCAGTAGCCTCAGGACACTTGCTGGTGCTGGCGCCATCTTGTCCTTCAGGGGTAGGTACAGATAAACATCTGAATGTTGCTCTGCCTAGGCCTAAACATGGCTTCATGTTCAGGTTACGGAGAGTGGTTAGGGATGCCTCGTCGATCAACATGATCAGTGTCCTGCCTTTAGGCTCCGATACACTGTTGATGACTCGCCAGTCCTCTGTCTTCAGCCCCTTGTTCTGGGTCTTAAGGAGATCAAGGATATCCTTCTGCGGTTTGGTACTAAAGGGTTTGGGAGCCCACATAAGTACTTTGGCCGCATTCAGGATCTCCTTGGCTGGTCCTACTCTGAGCCTAGCTCCCTCCCACAGCTGGAGGTTTGGAGTCGTGGTTGTCAGCCATGACTTCGTTTCCTCGCTCTTGCAGGAGAGGATGACTGCACCTTTTTCAAAGTAGCAGCTGTTGAACTGTGGTCCTGTTCCTTCCCTTCCGGGTTGGATTTGTCCCAACAGTGCGGACTGAATTTCTTCGGCTTGTTCCTCCGTCAGGCGTGTCTCTGGGAAGTCCTGAGGAGCTATAGCCATTTTTAATCCTTTAAGGGCTTCCTTAAAGGTTTCTTTCCTCACTGCATTATCATCAGTGCAGGACTTTTTTGCAGTTGTCGCGGTTTGGGAGTTTGGTGTGCTCCCGTCGGACCTCTGCCTCTTTTTAGAAAGTGTAGTAGCCGGTACGCCTGAGCCGCCAGCTATTTCTCCTTTCTTAGAAGGTGTAGTAGCCGGTACGCCTGAGCCGCCAGCTGTTTCACCTTTCTTAACACTGCCGGTGGGAGCGTGTGAGCTCTCGTCACGGTTTGTGTTAGGTTTCTTGGGGTTCTTTCTCCTATGGCGTATGGGTTCGCCAAGAGCTTTGGCCCTCTCGATTGCGGCTTTCCGTCTCTGTGCTCCAGAAAGCCGTTGCAGTGACACCTTTTCGATTTTGGAGGTTAGGGTATCAGCCTCCGAATCGACGGTGGTTCCCTCCTCAGTTATGGTTTTTTCAGCCACATCTGATTTGGGTGATTTCAACAGGGCTTCTTCATCCCCGCTGGAAAGGTTAGGTAATATGTCTTCGTTATCCATATTGTTCCCACGAGTATGGGGGAAAGGGTTTCGACACGCACGGAGCCCCCTGCATACGTGAAGGGCTAAATACAACGGGGTGCGCCAGGTGCCCCGAGGTTGGTCGCTAGGGACCAGGTTGCCTCCTGGCCATGCATCCCTTCGGCGCGCACCGTACCTTGGGATTAGGGGGGTTTTTATAGTGGGGCCCCATCCACACAAACCAGGCGGTTAAGCCCAGTTCCCCGTGCCCCAGGTTGACACTACCCTGAGCGCCGAAGGCCACTCAGGGGTCGTTGCATCAAACACTGGTGGTTTACGGTATGCGATCCAGACGAATGCATTTATAATGCGATTCCAGAATGTATTCTAGATGAATGCCTTTGTGACAGTGCAATTCTAGAATGAATGCAAATGTGCATCCGCTCCGTGAGTGTGAAACTCTCCTATCCAGATAAGCGTGAGAGAGTTTTCCCTGAACGAATGTACCTATAACAGAGCGTTTAATTTTAAATTGCGATTAGTATGATTGAAAGTACTGACCGTTCTCCTTCTGAAGCGTACTTTTACCCCCGTAGACCCGGCTAACAGTAAAAGTTTGTAGGTATACCGAAGCTTGAAGGAGAAGATGTGGAAAGGAAGCCGACTGTTTTCTGTACCAGATGACTCGAAGTTGAATTTTTTTTTTGTGCGTACTAGTTTCCGGAAGATTGTGCGCCGGGCTCCGCGGCTTATACAATCTTCTTCCAGCTGAAAATTTGAATGAATGTACAAATAGTCTGTCCTGAAACCGGAAGGCTGTCAAGTATCCAAATAAGTCCAGAATGTATTCCGAAAGAAATGAATGTTTTCTGTGTCGAGATCCTCAGGTCCCTTGTGGACGTCTTCTCCACCGGTGGTCTCCCATTTTTACCCAGGAGGAGGTCATGTGTAACGTTTCGCCCCGAGCGAACGCGTTTTTAAATTAAAATTAATTAGCGCGTTCTTTCTCAGCGATTTTTGATTATCAGGGGCTGTAGATCTGAAACGCCCGTCCAGCGATAACGGCGCGTCATCAACGGATCCCCCGCTCCACGTTTGCGCATCTCTGCGCCGGTCCCCCTCTTAAACCCTCCGAGGAAGTTGTTCGCTGCACGAAGCCCGAAGGCGAACACTTATAAGCAATTCCACGACCGCTTCTCAAAGCATTCATCCACTTGTCCACCGACACCTTCACCAGCATCCATTTCCCTCCTAGACCCCGATCCCTGTCCGTCCTGTCTAGTTATTTAATTACAACCTTAGATTCATTTTCCTGACCTGATCCGTAGTCGGCGATGGGCGAAGACTTCTTCAACGAGAAGGCCGCCTTCACGATTGCAACCTGAAACCTGTCCCATATCCTGCAGAATTGGTACGGGACGAAGTTCGCCTGAGAGCCGCTCCGCCGTTCTGCCCTTATCTTAACTTGTATCCCCGAGATCCATTAATTAAAGAAACCCCTGGTTGTTAATAAGTTAATTCGCTAAATCATTAAGACGTGTTTGCCGGCGACGACTCTATTAAGAGACCGCTAGGCCCGTCTATATAAAGTAATTAAAGAAACCCCTATTTTGTTAATAAGTTAATTTACAAATCATTAAGACGTGTCGGCCGGCGACGACTCAACTCAGAGACCGCTGAGCCCGTCTATGTAAATAACTTGCTTAGCAAACAACCTAAATATCGTCTTGCAAATAATTAGTTCACCAAAGTTCATGCAATTAACATATGACAATAGCGTCTCGTAATATCTAGTTCAAAAGCCCGTATAATTACTAAATTGCTCCCCTCGAAAGAGTTGGTTAATGTTTATATTAGCCTACAGAATTCTACTTACTAGAGAAGCCCGAGGTCAACTCCTACGCAACAACAGCTAGGTCAAGGACATTCACCAGGTGAATCTCTCCAGCGAATCTTCGTGGCTCCGCACTTTACACTAAAACATCACGCCACGAATTCTCCGATTAAGGGCCAATCCCTTAAGAAACCGCCGGCACGTAAGCGAGAATGTGATATCTAGTTAATTAACCTGTCATTACAGCAACATGTGCCAGAAACTCTGTCGCTGAGGGCCAAGTGAAGAACGCGGACCTGTCTTAAAGCCGGTCCCGAAGTTACCAGAGGCGTCCCCGCAAGAATTCCTGAGGGGGCTATCCAGAAACCACCGTTCACACGGCTGTACGACGGGTTGCAGCGACAAGGGGACAAGGAGCGACGGAAGACCGTAGATTATTTTTATTTTCCAAATACATGTTCATTTACAATTATACAATTATGATTACGTTTGTAAATAGTTCTGAGCACCAATATTAAATTGTTTAAAACTATCCTGTGTTTGGTTTGCTACGCTTCTTATGTATATCTGGAAATCTCGACCCTGTCTCCGACAAGACTAGCTACCAGAAAGTTAATTAGTAAATTATCTTTATACCCTTAATGAGCACAAGGGTGGAATATTATAAGCTAGCTAAGTATATAGGTGTTCAGAACCCTTAAATTGCTCTCTAACATAAACAAAATAACTAATTATTTGAATACAGAATCTTTGAATCTTTGTATCGATTGGATTCATATTGAATCACACCTAAGCGTGCCTAGAAGCCTTCGTAAGTGCTAACATGAAGTTTTCAACCAGTTTGAATGCAATTGGTGACACAGCGTGATGCTTTCGGAGTACTAATTATTTATTTAAGCAGCACTTTTAGAGTTTCAGTTGCAGTTAGGCTATTATACACAGTTAGCTAGGTTTATAGGTGTTCAGAACCCTTAAATTGCTCTTTAACATAAACAAAATAACGAATTATCTGAATACAGAATGTTTGAATTTTTGTTTTGATTGATTTCATATTGATTCACACCTAAGCGTGCCTAGAAGCCTTCGTAAGTGCTAACATGAAGTTTTCAACCAGTTTGAATGCAATTGGTGACACAGCGTGTTGCTTTCGGAGTACTAATTATTTATTTAAGCAGCACTTTTAGCGTTTCAGTTGCAGTTAGGCTATTATACACAGTTAGCTAGGTTTATAGGTGTTCAGAACCCTTAAATTGCTCTTTAACATAAACAAAATAACGAATTATCTGAATACAGAATGTTTGAATTTTTGTTTCGATTGATTTCATATTGATTCACACCTAAGCGTGCCTAGAAACCTTCGTAAGTGTTAACATGAGGTTTTCAACCAGTTTGAATGCAATATGTGAAGTTGCGAGATGCTTTTGGTGTAATTATTATTTATTTAAGCAGCACTTTCATCGTTTCGGTTGCAGTTAGGCTATTATACACTGCTAGCTATGTCTATAGGTGTTCAGAACCCTTAAATTGCCCACTAACATAAACAAAATAACGAATTATTTGAATACAGAAAGTTTGAATTTTTGTTTCGATTGGATTCATATTGAAACACACCTAAGCGTGCCTAGAAGCCCTCGTAAGTGCTAATATGAGGTTTTCATCCAGTTTGAATGCAATATGTGACACTAAGAGGTGCTTATAGTGTACATATTATTTATTTAAGCAGCACTTTTAATGTTTCGGTTGCAGCTAGGCTATTATACACAGCTAGCATTGTTTATAGGACTTCAGAACCCTTAATGCTCTCTAACATAAACAAAATAACGAATTATTTGAATTCAGAATGTTTGAATTTTTCTTTCGATTGGATTCATATTTAAACACACTAAAGCGCGTCTAGAAGCTTTCGTAAGTGCTAACATGAGGTTTTCATCCAGTTTGAATGCAATTTGTGACACAGCGAGATGCTTTCGGTGTACTAATTATTTATTTATGCAGCACTTTAAGCGTTTCGGTTGCAGTAAGGCTATTATACACAGCTAGCTAAGTATATAGGTTTTCAGAACACTTAAATTACTCTCTAACATAAACAAAATAACGAATTATTTGAATACAGAATCTTTGAATTTTTGTATCGATTTAATTCATATTGAATCACACCTAAGCGTGCCTAGAAGCCCTCGTAAGTGCTAACATGAGGTTTTCAACCAGTTTGAATGCAATATGTGAAGTTGCGAGATGCTTTTGGTGTAATTATTATTTATTTAAGCAGCACTTTCATCGTTTCGGTTGCAGTTAGGCTATTATACACTGCTAGCTATGTTTATAGGTGTTCAGAACACTTAAATTGCCCTCTAACATAAACAAAATAACGAATTATTTGAATACAGAAAGTTTGAATTTTTGTTTCGATTGGATTCATATTGAAACACACCTAAGCGTGCCTAGAAGCCCTCGTAAGTGCTAATATGAGGTTTTCATCCAGTTTGAATGCAATATGTGACACTAAGAGGTGCTTATAGTGTACATATTATTTATATAAGCAGCACTTTTAACGTTTCGGTTGCAGCTAGGCTATTATACACAGCTAGCATTGTTTATAGGAGTTCAGAACCCTTAAATTGCTCTCTAACATAAACAGAATACCGAATTATTTGAATACAGAATGTTTGAATTTATCTTTCGATTGGATTCATATTTAAACACACTAAAGCGCGTCTAGAAGCTTTCGTAAGTGCTAATATGAGGTTTTCAACCAGTTTGAATGCAATATGCGACGTTGCGAGCTGCTTTTGGTGTACTTATTATTCATTTAAGCAGCACTTTTAGCGTTTCGGTTGCAGTTAGGGTATCATACACATCTATCTAAGTTTATAGGTGTTCAGAACCCTAAAATTGCTCTCTAACTTAAACAAAATAACGAATTAATTGAATACAGAATGTTTGAATTTTTGTTTCGATTGGATTCATATTGAAACACACCTAAACGTGCCTAGAAGCTTTCGTAAGTGCTAATATGAGGTTTTCAACCAGTTTGAATGCAATATGCGACGTTGCGAGCTGCTTTGGTGTACATATTATTCATTTAAGCAGCACTTTTAGCGTATCGGTTGAAGTTAGGCTATCATACTCAGCTATGTAAGTTTATAGGTGTTCAGAACCCTTAAATTGCTCTCTAGCTTAAACAAAATAACGAATTAATTGAATACAGAATGTTTGAATTTTTCTTTCGATTGGATTCATATTGTAAAACACCTAAACGTGCCTAGAAGCTTTCGTAAGTGCTAATATGAGGTTTTGAAACAGTTTGAATGCAGCATGCGACGTTGCGAGCTGCTTTTGGTGTACTTATTATTTATTTAAGCAGCACTTTTAGCGTTTCGGTTGCAGTTAGGCTATTATGCATAGCTAGCATTGTTTATAGGTGTTCCGAACCCTTAAATTGCTCTCTAACATAAACAAAATAACGAATTATTTGAATACAGAATGTTTGATATTTTCTTTCGTTTGGATTCATATTGAATCACACCCAGGTGTGACCAGAAGCCTTCATAAGAGCTAATATGAGGTTTGCAGCCAGTTTGAATGCAATATGTGACATTGCGAGGTGCTCTTAGCGTACTTATTATTTATTTAAGCAGCACTTTTAGCGCTTCGGTTGCACTTAGGCTATTATGCACAGCTAGCATTGTTTATAGGTGTTCCGAACCTTTAAATTGCTCTCTAACATAAACAAAATAACGAATTATTTGAATACAGAATGTTTGAATTTTTCTTTCGTTTGGATTCATATTGAATCACACCCAGGCGTGCCCAGAAGCCTTCATAAGTGCTAATATGAGGTTTGCAGCCAGTTTGAATGCAATATGTGACACTGCGAGGTGCTTTTAGCGTACTTATTATTTATATAAGCAGCACTTTTAGCGTTTCGGTTGCAGTTAGGCTATTATGCACGGCTAGCACTGTTTATAGGTGTTCCTAACCCTTAAATTGCTCTCTAACATAAACAAAATAACGAATTATTTGAAAACAGAATGTTTTAATTTTTCTTTCGATTGGATGCACATTGAATCACACCTAGGCGTGCCCAGAAGCCTTCGTAAGGGCTAATATAAGGTTTGCATCCAGTTTGAATGCAATATGTGACACTGCGAGGTGCGTTTAGCGTACTTATTATTTATTTAAGCAGCACTTTTAGCGTTTCGGTTGCACTTAGGCTATTATGCACGACTAGCATTGTTTATAGGTGTTCCTAACCCTTAAATTGCTCTCTAACATAAACAAAATAACGAATTATTTGAAAACAGAATGTTTTAATTTTTCTTTCGATTGGATGCACATTGAATCACACCTAGGCGTGCCCAGAAGCCTTCGTAAGGGCTAATATAAGGTTAGCATCCAGTTTGAATGCAATATGTGACACTGCGAGGTGCGTTTAGCGTACTTATTATTTATTTAAGCAGCACTTTTAGCGTTTCGGTTGCACTTAGGCTATTATGCACGGCTAGCATTGTTTATAGGTGTTCCGAACCCTTAAATTGCTCTCTAACATAAACAAAATAACGAATTATTTGAAAACAGAAAGATTTAATTTTTCTTTCGATTGGATGCACATTGAATCACACCTAGGCGTGCCCAGAAGCCTTCATAAGAGCTAATATGAGGTTTGCAGCCAGTTTGAATGCAATATGTGACACTGCGAGGTGCTTTTAGCGTACTTGTTATTTATTTAAGCAGCACTTTAAGCGTTTCGGTTGCAGTTAGGCTATTATACACTGTTATCTATGCTTATAGGTGTTCAGAATCCTTAAATTGCACTCTAACATAAACAAAATAACGAATTTTTTGAATACAGTGTATTTGAATTTTTGTAACGATTGGATTTATATTGAAACACACTAAAGCGTGCCTAGAAGCCGTCGTAAGTGCTAATATGAGGTTTTCATCCAGTTTGAATGCAATATGTGACACTGCGAGATGCTTTCGGTGTACTTATTATTTATTTAAGCAGCACTTTTAGCGTTTCGGTTGTAGTTAGGCTATTATACACAGTTATCTATGCTTATAGGTGTTCAGAACCATTAAATTGCTCTCTAACATAAACAAAATAACGAATTTTTTGAATACAGTGTGTTTGAATTTTTGTAACGATTGGATTTATATTGAAACACACTAAAGCGTGCCTAGAAGCCGTCGTAAGTGCTAATATGAGGTTTTCATCCAGTTTGAATGCAATATGTGACACTGCGAGGTGCTTTCGGTGTACTTATTATTTATTTAAGCAGCACTTTTACCGTTTCGGTTGCAGTTAGGCTATTATACACTGTTATGTATGCTTATAGGTGTTCAGAATCCTTAAATTGCCCTCTAACATAAACAAAATAACGAATTTTTTGAATACAGTGTATTTGAATTTTTGTAACGATTGGATTTATATTGAAACACACTAAAGCGTGCCTAGAAGCCGTCGTAAGTGCTAATATGAGGTTTTCATCCAGTTTGAATGCAATATGTGACACTGCGAGATGCTTTCGGTGTACTTATTATTTATTTAAGCAGCGCTTTTAGCGTTTCGGTTGCAGTTAGGCTATTATACACTGTTATGTATGCTTTTAGGTGTTCAGAATCCTTAAATTGCCCTCTAACATAAACAAAATAACGAATTTTTTGAATACAGTGTATTTGAATTTTTGTAACGATTGGATTTATATTGAAACACACTAAAGCGTGCCTAGAAGCCGTCGTAAGTGCTAATATGAGGTTTTCATCCAGTTTGAATGCAATATGTGACACTGCGAGATGCTTTCGGTGTACTTATTATTTATTTAAGCAGCGCTTTTAGCGTTTCGGTTGCAGTTAGGCTATTATACACTGTTATGTATGCTTATAGGTGTTCAGAATCCTTAAATTGCCCTCTAACATAAACAAAATAACGAATTTTTTGAATACAGTGTATTTGAATTTTTGTAACGATTGAATTTATATTGAAACACACTAAAGCGTGCCTAGAAGCCGTCGTAAGTGCTAATACGAGGTTTTCATCCAGTTTGAATGCAATATGTGACACTGCGAGGTGCTTTCGGTGTACTTATTATTTATTTAAGCAGCACTTTAAGCGTTTCGGTTGCAGTTAGGCTATTATACACTGTTATCTATGCTTATAGGTGTTCAGAATCCTTAAATTGCACTCTAACATAAACAAAATAACGAATTTTTTGAATACAGTGTATTTGAATTTTTGTAACGATTGGATTTATATTGAAACACACTAAAGCGTGCCTAGAAGCCGTCGTAAGTGCTAATATGAGGTTTTCATCCAGTTTGAATGCAATATGTGACACTGCGAGATGCTTTCGGTGTACTTATTATTTATTTAAGCAGCACTTTTAGCGTTTCGGTTGTAGTTAGGCTATTATACACAGTTATCTATGCTTATAGGTGTTCAGAACCATTAAATTGCTCTCTAACATAAACAAAATAACGAATTATTTGAATACAGTGTGTTTGAATTTTTGTAACGATTGGATTTATATTGAAACACACTAAAGCGTGCCTAGAAGCCGTCGTAAGTGCTAATATGAGGTTTTCATCCAGTTTGAATGCAATATGTGACACTGCGAGGTGCTTTCGGTGTACTTATTATTTATTTAAGCAGCACTTTTACCGTTTCGGTTGCAGTTAGTCTATTATACACTGTTATGTATGCTTATAGGTGTTCAGAATCCTTAAATTGCCCTCTAACATAAACAAAATAACGAATTTTTTGAATACAGTGTATTTGAATTTTTGTACCGATTGGATTTATATTGAAACACACTAAAGCGTGCCTAGAAGCCGTCGTAAGTGCTAATATGAGGTTTTCATCCAGTTTGAATGCAATATGTGACACTGCGAGATGCTTTCGGTGTACTTATTATTTATTTAAGCAGCGCTTTTAGCGTTTCGGTTGCAGTTAGGCTATTATACACTGTTATGTATGCTTATAGGTGTTCAGAATCCTTAAATTGCCCTCTAACATAAACAAAATAACGAATTTTTTGAATACAGTGTATTTGAATTTTTGTAACGATTGGATTTATATTGAAACACACTAAAGCGTGCCTAGAAGCCGTCGTAAGTGCTAATATGAGGTTTTCATCCAGTTTGAATGCAATATGTGACACTGCGAGATGCTTTCGGTGTACTTATTATTTATTTAAGCAGCGCTTTTAGCGTTTCGGTTGCAGTTAGGCTATTATACACTGTTATGTATGCTTATAGGTGTTCAGAATCCTTAAATTGCCCTCTAACATAAACAAAATAACGAATTTTTTGAATACAGTGTATTTGAATTTTTGTAACGATTGAATTTATATTGAAACACACTAAAGCGTGCCTAGAAGCCGTCGTAAGTGCTAATATGAGGTTTTCATCCAGTTTGAATGCAATATGTGACACTGCGAGATGCTTTCGGTGTACTTATTATTTATTTAAGCAGCGCTTTTAGCGTTTCGGTTGCAGTTAGGCTATTATACACTGTTATGTATGCTTATAGGTGTTCAGAATCCTTAAATTGCCCTCTAACATAAACAAAATAACGAATTTTTTGAATACAGTGTATTTGAATTTTTGTAACGATTGGATTTATATTGAAACACACTAAAGCGTGCCTAGAAGCCGTCGTAAGTGCTAATATGAGGTTTTCATCCAGTTTGAATGCAATATGTGACACTGCGAGATGCTTTCGGTGTAGTTATTATTTATTTAAGCAGCACTTTTAGCGTTTCGGTTGCAGTTAGGCTATTATACACTGTTATGTATGCTTATAGGTGTTCAGAATCCTTAAATTGCCCTCTAACATAAACAAAATAACGAATTTTTTGAATACAGTGTATTTGAATTTTTGTAACGATTGGATTTATATTGAAACACACTAAAGCGTGCCTAGAAGCCGTCGTAAGTGCTAATATGAGGTTTTCATCCAGTTTGAATGCAATATGTGACACTGCGAGGTGCTTTCGGTGTACTTATTATTTATTTAAGCAGCACTTTTACCGTTTCGGTTGCAGTTAGGCTATTATACACTGTTATGTATGCTTATAGGTGTTCAGAATCCTTAAATTGCCCTCTAACATAAACAAAATAACGAATTTTTTGAATACAGTGTATTTGAATTTTTGTAACGATTGGATTTATATTGAAACACACTAAAGCGTGCCTAGAAGCCGTCGTAAGTGCTAATATGAGGTTTTCATCCAGTTTGAATGCAATATGTGACACTGCGAGATGCTTTCGGTGTACTTATTATTTATTTAAGAAGCGCTTTTAGCGTTTCGGTTGCAGTTAGGCTATTATACACAGTTATCTATGCTTATAGGTGTTCAGAATCCTTAAATTGCCCTCTAATATAAACAATATAACGAATTATTTGAATACAATGTGTTTGAATTTTTCTAACAATTGGATTTATATTGAAACACACTAAAGCGTGCCTAGAAGCCGTCGTAAGTGCTAATATGAGGTTTTCATCCAGTTTGAATGCAATATGTGACACTGCGAGATGCTTTCGGTGTAATTATTATTTATTTAAGCAGCACTTTTAGCGTTTCGGTTGCAGTTAGGATGTTATACACAGTTAGCTATGCTTATTGGTGTTCAGAAACCTTAAATTTCTCTCTATAATAAACAAAATAACGAATTATTTAAATACAGAGTGTTTGAATTTTTTTTTCGATTGGATTCTTATTGAATCACACCTAAGCGTGAATAAAAGTCTTCGTAAGTGCTAATATGAGGTTTTCATCCAGTTTGAATGCAATATGTGACACTGCGAGATGCTTTCGGTGTAATTATTATTTATTTAAGCAGCACTTTTAGCGTTTCGGTTGCAGTTAGGATGTTATACACAGTTAGCTATGCTTATTGGTGTTCAGAAACCTTAAATTTCTCTCTATAATAAACAAAATAACGAATTATTTAAATACAGAGTGTTTGAATTTTTTTTTCGATTGGATTCTTATTGTATCACACCCAAGCGTGCCTAGAAGTTTTCGTAAGTGCTAATGTGAAGGTTTTAACCAGTTTGAATGCAATATGTGACGTTGTGAGATTCTTTTGGTGTACTTATTATTTATTTAAACAACACTTTTAGCGTTTCGGTTGCAGTTAGGCTTTTATACAAAGCTAGCCATGTTTACAGGCGATTAGAGCTCTGAAATTGCTCTCTAACATAACCAAAATAACGAATTATTTGAATACAGAATGTTTGAATTTTTCTTTCGATTGGATTCTTATTGAATCGCACCTAAGCGTGCCTAGAAGCCTTCGTAAGTGCTAATATGAGGTTTTCAACCGGTTTGAATGCAATTTGTGACGTTGCGAGATGCTGTTGGTGTACTTATTATCCGTTTAAACAATACTTTTAGTGTTTCGGTTGCAGTTAGGCTATTATACACAGCTAGCTAAGTATATAGGTGTTCAGAACCCTTAAATTGCTCTCTAACTTAAACAAAATAACGAATTATTTGAATACAGAATGTTTAAATTTTTCTTTCGACTGGATTCTTATTGAATCACACCTAAGCGTGAATAAAAGTCTTCGTAAGTGCTAATATTAGGTTTTCATTCAGTCTGAATGCAATATGTGACACTGCGAGATGCTTTTGGTATACTTTTTAATCATTTAAGCAACACTTTTAGCGTTTCGGTTGCAGTTAGGCTATTATACACAGCTAGCCATGTTTATATGCATTTAGAGCTCTGAAGTTGCTCTCTAACATTAACAAAATAACGAATTATTTGAATACAGAGTGTTTAAATTTTTGTTTCGATTGAAACACACCTAAGCGTGCCTAGTAGCTCTCGTAAGTGCTAATAGGACGTTTTTAACTAGTGTAAATGCATTATCTGAAACTGCGAGATGCTTTTGGTGTACATATTATTTAATTAAGCAACACTTTCAGCGTTTCGGTTGCAGTCAGGCTATACACAGCTAGCTATGTTTATAGTTGTTCCTAACCCTTAAATTGCTCTCTAACATAAACAAAATAACGAATTATTTGAAAACAGAATGTTTTAATTTTTCTTTCGATTGGATGCACATTGAATCACACCTAGGCGTGCCCAGAAGCCTTCATAAGAGCTAATATGAGGTTTGCAGCCAGTTTGAATGCAATATGTGACACTGCGAGGTGCTTTTAGCGTACTTGTTATTTATATAAGCAGCACTTTTAGCGTTTCGGTTGCAGTTAGGCTATTATGCACGGCTAGCATTGTTTATAGGTGTTCCGAACCCTTAAATTGCTCTCTAACATAAACAAAATAACGAATTATTTGAATACAGAATGTTTGAATTTTTCTTTCCATTGGTTTCATATTGAATCACACCCAGGCGTGCCCAGAAGCCTTCATAAAAGCTAATATGAGGTTTGCAGCCAGTTTGAATGCAATATGTGACACTGCGAAATGCTTTCGGTGTACTTATTATTTATTTAAGCAGCACTTTTAGCGTTTCGGTTGCAGTTAGGCTATTATACCCAGGTAGCTATGCTTATAAGTGTTCAGAACCCCAAAATTGCTCTCTAACATAAACAAAATAACGAATTATTTGACAACAGAATGTTTTAATTCTTCTTTCGATTGGATGCACATTGAATCACACCTAGGCGTGCCTAGAAGCCTTCGTAAGGGCTAATATAAGGTTTGCATCCAGTTTGAATGCAATATGTGACACTGCGAGGTGCTTTTAGCGTACTTATTATTTATTTAAGCAGCACTTTTAGCGTTTCGGTTGCACTTAGGCTATTATGCACGGCTAGCATTGTTTATAGGTGTTCCGAACCCTTAAATTGCTCTCTAACATAAACAAAATAACGAATTATTTGAAAACAGAATGTTTTAATTTTTCTTTCGATTGGATGCACATTGAATCACACCTAGGCGTGCCCAGAAGCCTTCATAAGAGCTAATATGAGGTTTGCAGCCAGTTTGAATGCAATATGTGACACTGCGAGGTACTTTTAGCGTACTTGTTATTTATATAAGCAGCACTTTTAGCGTTTCGGTTGCAGTTAGGTTATTATGCACGGCTAGCATTGTTTATAGGTGTTCCGAACCCTTAAATTGCTCTCTAACATAAACAAAATAACGAATTATTTGAATACAGAATGTTTGAATTTTTCTTTCGATTGGATGCACATTGAATCACATCTAGGCGTGCCCAGAAGCCTTCATAAGAGCTAATATGAGGTTTGCAGCCAGTTTGAATGCAATATGTGACACTGCGAGGTGCGTTTAGCGTACTTATTATTTATTTAAGCAGCACTTTTAGCGTTTCGGTTGCACTTAGGCTATTATGCACGGCTAGCATTGTTTATAGGTGTTCCGAACCCTTAAATTGCTCTCTAACATAAACAAAATAACGAATTATTTGAAAACAGAATGTTTTAATTTTTCTTTCGATTGGATGCACATTGAATCACACCTAGGCGTGCCCAGAAGCCTTCATAAGAGCTAATATGAGGTTTGCAGCCAGTTTGAATGCAATCTGTGACACTGCGAGGTGCTTTTAGCGTACTTGTTATTTATATAAGCAGCACTTTTAGCGTTTCGGTTGCAGTTAGGCTATTATGCACGGCTAGCATTGTTTATAGGTGTTCCGAACCCTTAAATTGCTCTCTAACATAAACAAAATAACGAATTATTTGAATACAGAATGTTTGAATTTTTCTTTCCATTGGTTTCATATTGAATCACACCCAGGCGTGCCCAGAGCCTTCATAAAAGCTAATATGAGGTTTGCAGCCAGTTTGAATGCAATATGTGACACTGCGAAATGCTTTCGGTGTACTTATTATTTATTTAAGCAGCACTTTTAGCGTTTCGGTTGCAGTTAGGCTATTATACCCAGGTAGCTATGCTTATAAGTGTTCAGAACCCCAAAATTGCTCTCTAACATAAACAAAATAACGAATTATTTGACAACAGAATGAATTCTTCTTTCGATTGGATGCACATTGAATCACACCTAGGCGTGCCTAGAAGCCTTTGTAAGGGCTAATATAAGGTTTGCATCCAGTTTGAATGCAATATGTGACACTGCGAGGTGCTTTTAGCGTACTTATTATTTATTTAAGCAAGCACTTTTAGCGTTTCGGTTGCACTTAGGCTATTATACCCAGGTAGCTATGCTTATAAGTGTTCAGAACCCCAAAATTGCTCTCTAACATAAACAAAATAACGAATTATTGAAAACAGAATGTTTTAAATTTTCTTTCGATTGGATGCACATTGAATCACACCTAGGCGTGCCCAGAAGCCTTCGTAAGGGCTAATAAAGGTTTGCATCCAGTTTGAATGCAATATGTGACACTGCGAGGTGCTTTTAGCGTACTTATTATTTATTTTAGCAGCACTTTTAGCGTTTCGGTTGCAGTTAGTCTATTATACACCGCTAGTATTGTTTATAGGAGTTCAGAACCCTTAAATTGCTCTCTAACATAAACAAAATAACGAATTATTTGAATACAGAATGTTTGAATTTTTCTTTCGATTGGATTCATATTGAATCACACCCAGGCGTGCCCAGAAGCCTTCATAAACGCTAATATGAGGTTTGCAGCCAGTTTGAATGCAATATGTGACACTGCGAAATGCTTTCGGTGTACTTATTATTTATTTAAGCAGCACTTTTAGCGTTTCGGTTGCACTTAGGCTATTATGCACGCTAGCATTGTTTATAGGTGTTCCGAACCCTTAAATTGCTCTCTAACATAAACAAAATAACGAATTATTTGAATACAGAATGTTTGAATTTTTCTTTCGATTGGATCCATATTGAATCACACCCAGGCGTGCCCAGAAGCCGAAAGCATTTCGCAGTGTCCACATATTGCATTCAAACTGGCTGCAAACCTCATATTAGCTTTTATGAAGGCTTCTGGGCACGCCTGGGTGTGATTCAATATGAAACCCAATGGAAAGAAAAATTCAAACATTCTGTATTCAAATAATTCGTTATTTTGTTTATGTTAGAGAGCAATTTAAGGGTTCGGAACACCTATAAACAATGCTAGCCGTGCATAATAGCTAACTGCAACCGAAACGCTAAAAGTGCTGCTTATATAAATAACAAGTACGCTAAAAGCACCTCGCAGTGTCACATATTGCATTCAAACTGGCTGCAAACCTCATATTAGCTCTTATGAAGGCTTCTGGGCACGCCTAGGTGTGATTCAAGTGCATCCAATCGAAAGAAGAATTAAAACATTCTGTTGTCAAATAATTCGTTATTTTGTTTATGTTAGAGAGCAATTTTGGGGTTCTGAACACTTATAAGCATAGCTACCTGGGTATAATAGCCTAACTGCAACCGAAACGCTAAAAGTGCTGCTTAAATAAATAATAAGTACACCGAAAGCATTTCGCAGTGTACATATTGCATTCAAACTGGCTGCAAACCTCATATTAGCTCTTATGAAGGCTTCTGGGCACGCCTAGGTGTGATTCAATGTGCATCCAATCGAAAGAAAAATTAAAACATTCTGTTTTCAAATAATTCGTTATTTTGTTTATGTTAGAGAGCAATTTAAGGGTTCGGAACACCTATAAACAATGCTAGCCGTGCATAATAGCCTAACTGCAACCGAAACGCTAAAAGTGCTGCTTATATAAATAACAAGTACGCTAAAAGCACCTCGCAGTGTCACATATTGCATTCAAACTGGCTGCAAACCTCATATTAGCTCTTATGAAGGCTTCTGGGCACGCCTAGGTGTGATTCAATGTGCATCCAATCGAAAGAAGAATTAAAACATTCTGTTGTCAAATAATTCGTTATTTTGTTTATGTTAGAGAGCAATTTTGGGGTTCTGAACACTTATAAGCATAGCTACCTGGGTATAATAGCCTAACTGCAACCGAAACGCTAAAAGTGCTGCTTAAATAAATAATAAGTACACCGAAAGCATTTCGCAGTGTCACATATTGCATTCAAACTGAGCTGCAAACCTCATATTAGCTTTTATGAAGGCTTCTGGGCACGCCTGGTGTGATTCAATATGAAACCAATGGAAAGAAAAATTCAAACTTCTGTATTCAAATAATTCGTTATTTTGTTTATGTTAGAGAGCAATTTAAGGGTTCGGAACACCTATAAACAATGCTAGCCGTGCATAATAGCCTAAATGCAACCGAAACGCTAAAAGTGCTGCTTATATAAATAACAAGTACGCTAAAAGCACCTCGCAGTGTCACATATTGCATTCAAACTGGCTGCAAACCTCATATTAGCTCTTATGAAGGCTTCTGGGCACGCCTAGGTGTGATTCAATGTGCATCCAATCGAAAGAAAATTAAAACATTCTGTTTTCAAATAATTCGTTATTTTGTTTATGTTAGAGAGCAATTAAGGGTTCGGAACACCTATAAACAATGCTAGCCGTGCATAATAGCCTAAGTGCAACCGAAACGCTAAAAGTGCTGCTTAAATAAATAATAAGTACGCTAAACGCACCTCGCAGTGTCACATATTGCATTCAAACTGGCTGCAAACCTCATATTAGCTCTTATGAAGGCTTCTGGGCACGCCTAGGTGTGATTCAATGTGCATCCAATCGAAAGAAAAATTCAAACATTCTGTATTCAAATAATTCGTTATTTTGTTTATGTTAGAGAGCAATTTAAGGGTTCGGAACACCTATAAACAATGCTAGCCGTGCATAATAGCCTAACTGCAACCGAAACGCTAAAAGTGCTGCTTATATAAATACAAGTACGCTAAAGCACCTCGCAGTGTCACATATTGCATTCAAACTGGCTGCAAACCTCATATTAGCTCTTATGAAGGCTTCTGGGCACGCCTAGGTGTGATTCAATGTGCATCCAATCGAAAGAAAAATTAAAACATTCTGTTTTCACATAATTCGTTATTTTGTTTATGTTAGAGAGCAATTTAAGGGTTCGGAACACCTATAAACAATGCTAGCCGTGCATAATAGCCTAAGTGCAACCGAAACGCTAAAAGTGCTGCTTAAATAAATAATAAGTACGCTAAAAGCACCTCGCAGTGTCACATATTGCATTCAAACTGGATGCAAACCTTATATTAGCCCTTACAAAGGCTTCTAGGCACGCCTAGGTGTGATTCAATGTGCATCCAATCGAAAGAAGAATTAAAACATTCTGTTGTCAAATAATTCGTTATTTTGTTTATGTTAGAGAGCAATTTTGGGGTTCTGAACACTTATAAGCATAGCTACCTGGGTATAATAGCCTAACTGCAACCGAAACGCTAAAAGTGCTGCTTAAATAAATAATAAGTACACCGAAAGCATTTCGCAGTGTCACATATTGCATTCAAACTGGCTGCAAACCTCATATTAGCTTTTATGAAGGCTTCTGGGCACGCCTGGGTGTGATTCAATATGAAACCATGGAAAGAAAAATTCAAACATTCTGTATTCAAATAATTCGTTATTTTGTTTATGTTAGAGAGCAATTTAAGGGTTCGGAACACCTATAAACAATGCTAGCCGTGCATAATAGCCTAACTGCAACCGAAACGCTAAAAGTGCTGCTTATATAAATAACAAGTACGCTAAAAGCACCTCGCAGTGTCACATATTGCATTCAAACTGGCTGCAAACCTCATATTAGCTCTTATGAAGGCTTCTGGGCACGCCTAGGTGTGATTCAATGTGCATCCAATCGAAAGAAAAATTAAAACATTCTGTTTTCAAATAATTCGTTATTTTGTTTATGTTAGAGAGCAATTTAAGGGTTAGGAACACCTATAAACATAGCTAGCTGTGTATAGCCTGACTGCAACCGAAACGCTGAAAGTGTTGCTTAATTAAATAATATGTACACCAAAAGCATCTCGCAGTTTCAGATAATGCATTTACACTAGTTAAAAACGTCCTATTAGCACTTACGAGAGCTACTAGGCACGCTTAGGTGTGTTTCAATCGAAACAAAAATTTAAACACTCTGTATTCAAATAATTCGTTATTTTGTTAATGTTAGAGAGCAACTTCAGAGCTCTAAATGCATATAAACATGGCTAGCTGTGTATAATAGCCTAACTGCAACCGAAACGCTAAAAGTGTTGCTTAAATGATTAAAAAGTATACCAAAAGCATCTCGCAGTGTCACATATTGCATTCAGACTGAATGAAAACCTAATATTAGCACTTACGAAGACTTTTATTCACGCTTAGGTGTGATTCAATAAGAATCCAGTCGAAAGAAAAATTTAAACATTCTGTATTCAAATAATTCGTTATTTTGTTTAAGTTAGAGAGCAATTTAAGGGTTCTGAACACCTATATACTTAGCTAGCTGTGTATAATAGCCTAACTGCAACCGAAACACTAAAAGTATTGTTTAAACGGATAATAAGTACACCAACAGCATCTCGCAACGTCACAAATTGCATTCAAACCGGTTGAAAACCTCATATTAGCACTTACGAAGGCTTCTAGGCACGCTTAGGTGCGATTCAATAAGAATCCAATCGAAAGAAAAATTCAAACATTCTGTATTCAAATAATTCGTTATTTTGGTTATGTTAGAGAGCAATTTCAGAGCTCTAATCGCCTGTAAACATGGCTAGCTGTGTATAAAAGCCTAACTGCAACCGAAACGCTAAAAGTGTTGTTTAAATAATAATAAGTACACCAAAAGAATCTCACAACGTCACATATTGCATTCAAACTGGTTAAAACCTTCACATTAGCACTTACGAAAACTTCTAGGCACGCTTGGGTGATACAATAAGAATCCAATCGAAAAAAAAATTCAAACACTCTGTATTTAAATAATTCGTTATTTTGTTTATTATAGAGAGAAATTTAGGTTTCTGAACACCAATAAGCATAGCTAACTGTGTATAACATCCTAACTGCAACCGAAACGCTAAAAGTGCTGCTTAAATAAATAATAATTACACCGAAAGCATCTCGCAGTGTCACATATTGCATTCAAACTGGATGAAAACCTCATATTAGCACTTACGAAGAGTTTTATTCACGCTTAGGTGTGATTCAATAAGAATCCAATCGAAAAAAAAATTCAAACACTCTGTATTTAAATAATTCGTTATTTTGTTTATTATAGAGAGAAAATTAAGGTTTCTGAACACCAATAAGCATAGCTAACTGTGTTATAACATCCTAACTGCAACCGAAACGCTAAAAGTGCTGCTTAATAAATAATTAATTACACCGAAAGCATCTCGCAGTGTCACATATTGCATTCAAACTGGATGAAAACCTCATATTAGCACTTACGACGGCTTCTAGGCACGCTTTAGTGTGTTTCAATATAAATCCAATTGTTAGAAAAATTCAAACACATTGTATTCAAATAATTCGTTATATTGTTTATATTAGAGGGCAATTTAAGGATTCTGAACACCTATAAGCATAGATAACTGTGTATAATAGCCTAACTGCAACCGAAACGCTAAAAGCGCTGCTTAAATAAATAATAAGTACACCGAAAGCATCTCGCAGTGTCACATATTGCATTCAAACTGGATGAAAACCTCATATTAGCACTTACGACGGCTTCAAGGCACGCTTTAGTGTGTTTCAATATAAATCCAATCGTTACAAAAATTCAAATACACTGTATTCAAAAAATTCGTTATTTTGTTTATGTTAGAGGGCAATTTAAGGATTCTGAACACCTATAAGCATACATAACAGTGTATAATAGCCTAACTGCAACCGAAACGGTAAGTGTGCTGCTTAAATAAATAATAAGTACACCGAAAGCACCTCGCAGTGTCACATATTGCATTCAAACTGGATGAAAACCTCATATTAGCACTTACGACGGCTTCTAGGCACGCTTTAGTGTGTTTCAATATAAATGCAATCGTTACAAAAATTCAAATACACTGTATTCAAAAAATTCCTTATTTTGTTTATGTTAGAGTGCAATTTAAGGATTCTGAACACCTATAAGCATAGATAACAGTGTATAATAGCCTAACTGCAACCGAAACGCTTAAAGTGCTGCTTAAATAAATAATAAGTACACCGAAAGCACCTCGCAGTGTCACATATTGCATTCAAACTGGATGAAAACCTCGTATTAGGATTTACGACGGCTTCTAGGCACGCTTTAGTGTGTTTCAATATAAATCCAATCGTTACAAAAATTCAAACACCCTGTATTCAAATAATTCGTTATTTTGTTTATGTTAGAGGGCAATTTAAGGGTTCTGAACACCAATAAGCATAGCTAACTGTGTATAATAGCCTAACTGCAACCGAAACCCCAAAACTGTTGCTTAAATAAATAATAAGTACACCGAAAGCATCTCGCATTGTCACATATTGCATTCAAACTGGATGAAAACCTCATATTAGCACTTACGAAGATTTCTAGGCACGGTTAGGTGTGAATCAATATGAAATCAATCGAAACAAAAATTTAAACATTCTGTATTCAAATGATTCTTTATTTTGTTTATGTTAGAGGGCAATTTAAGGGTTCTGAACACCTATAAACTTAGCTAGCTGTGTATAATAGCCTAACTGCAACCGAAACGCTAAAAGTGCTGTTTAAATGAATAATTAGTATACCGAAGGCATCTCGCAGTGTCACATAGTGCATTCAAACTGGATGATAACTTCATATTAGCACTTACGAAGGCTTCTAGGCACGCTTAGGTGTGATTCAATATGAATCCAATCGAAACAAACATTCAAACATTCTTATTAGCACTTACGAAGGCTTCTAGGGACGCTTAGGTGTGATTCAATATGAATCCAATCGATACAAAAGTTCAAACATTCTGTTTTCAAATAATTCGTTATTTTGTTTATGTTAGAGAGCAATTTAAGGGTTCTAAACACTTATATACTTAGCTAGCTGTGTATAATAGCCTTACGGCAACCGAAGCGCAAAAAGTGCTGCTTAAATAAATAATTAGTACACCGAAAGCATCTCGCAGTGCCACAAATTGCATTCAAACTGGATAAAAACCTCATATTAGCACTTACGAGGGCTTCTAGGCACGCTTAGGTGTGATTCAATATGAATCCAATCGATACAAAAATTCAAACATTTTGTATTCAAATAATTCGTTATTTTGTTTATGTTAGAGGGCAACTTAAGGGTTCTGAACACCTATATACTTAGCTAGCTGTGTATAATAGCCTTACTGCAACAGAAACATTAAAGTGCTGCTTAAATAAATAATAAGTACACCGAAAGCATCTCGCAGTGTCACATATTGCATTCAAACTGGTTGAAAACCTCATATTAGCACTTACGAAGGCTTCTAGGCACGCTTAGGTGTGATTTAATATGAATCTAATCGAAAGAAAAATTCAAACATTGTGTATTCATTTAATTCGTTATTTTGTTTAAGTTAGAGAGTAATTTAAGGGTTCTGAACACCTATAAACTTAGATAGCGGTGTATGATAGCCTAACTGCAACCGAAACGCTGAAAGTGCTGCTTAAATGAATAATAAGTACGCTAAACGCACCTCGCAGTGTCACATATTGCATTCAAACTGGATGCAAACCTTATATTAGCCCTTACGAAGGCTTCTGGGCACGCCTGAGTGTGATTCAATATGAATCCAATCGAACGAAAAATTCAAACATTCTGTATTCAAATAATTCGTTATTTTGTTTATGTTAGAGAGCAATTTAAGGGTTATGAACTCCTATAAACAATACTAGCGGTGTATAATAGACTAACTGCAACCGAAACGCTAAAAGTGCTGCTAAAATAAATAATAAGTACGCTAAAAGCACCTCGCAGTGTCACATATTGCATTCAAACTGGATGCAAACCTTATATTAGCCCTTACGAAGGCTTCTAGGCACGCCTAGGTGTGATTCAATGTGCATCCAATCGAAAGAAAAATTAAAACATTCTGTTTTCAAATAATTCGTTATTTTGTTTATGTTAGAGAGCAATTTTGGGGTTCTGAACACTTATAAGCATAGCTACCTGGGTATAATAGCCTAACTGCAACCGAAACGCTAAAAGTGCTGCTTAAATAAAGGGGCTAATATAAGGTTTGCATCCAGTTTGAATGCAATATGTGACACTGCGAGGTGCGTTTAGCGTACTTATTATTTATTTAAGCAGCACTTTTAGCGTTTCGGTTGCACTTAGGCTATTATGCACGGCTAGCATTGTTTATAGGTGTTCCGAACCCTTAAATTGCTCTCTAACATAAACAAAATAACGAATTATTTGAAAACAGAATGTTTTAATTTTTCTTTCGATTGGATGCACATTGAATCACACCTAGGCGTGCCCAGAAGCCTTCATAAGAGCTAATATGAGGTTTGCAGCCAGTTTGAAATCAATATGTGACACTGCGAGGTGCTTTTAGCGTACTTGTTATTTATATAAGCAGCACTTTTAGCGTTTCGGTTGCAGTTAGGCTATTATGCACGGCTAGCATTGTTTATAGGTGTTCCTAACCCTTAAATTGCTCTCTAACATAAACAAAATAACGAATTATTTGAAAACAGAATGTTTTAATTTTTCTTTCGATTGGATGCACATTGAATCACACCTAGGCGTGCCCAGAAGCCTTCATAAGAGCTAATATGAGGTTTGCAGCGAGTTTGAATGCAATATGTGACACTGCGAGGTGCTTTTAGCGTACTTGTTATTTATATAAGCAGCACTTTTAGCGTTTCGGTTGCAGTTAGGCTATTATGCACGGCTAACATTGTTTATAGGTGTTCCGAACCCTTAAATTGCTCTCTAACATAAACAAAATAACGAATTATTTGAATACAGAATGTTTGAATTTTTCTTTCCATTGGTTTCATATTGAATCACACCCAGGCGTGCCCAGAAGCCTTCATAAAAGCTAATATGAGGTTTGCAGCCAGTTTGAATGCAATATGTGACACTGCGAAATGCTTTCGGTGTACTTATTATTTATTTAAGCAGCACTTTTAGCGTTTCGGTTGCAGTTAGGCTATTATACCCAGGTAGCTATGCTTATAAGTGTTCAGAACCCCAAAATTGCTCTCTAACATAAACAAAATAACGAATTATTTGACAACAGAATGTTTTAATTCTTCTTTCGATTGGATGCACATTGAATCACACCTAGGCGTGCCTAGAAGCCTTCGTAAGGGCTAATATAAGGTTTGCATCCAGTTTGAATGCAATATGTGACACTGCGAGGTGCTTTTAGCGTACTTATTATTTATTTAAGCAGCACTTTTAGCGTTTCGGTTGCAGTTAGGCTATTATACACTGTTATGTATGCTTATAGGTGTTCAGAATCCTTAAATTGCCCTCTAACATAAACAAAATAACGAATTTTTTGAATACAGTGTATTTGAATTTTTGTAACCATTGGATTTATATTGAAACACACTAAAGCGTGCCTAGAAGCCGTCGTAAGTGCTAATATGAGGTTTTCATCCAGTTTGAATGCAATATGTGACACTGCGAGATGCTTTCGGTGTACTTATTATTTATTTAAGCAGCGCTTTTAGCGTTTCGGTTGCAGTTAGGCTATTATACACTGTTATGTATGCTTATAGGTGTTCAGAATCCTTAAATTGCCCTCTAACATAAACAAAATAACGAATTTTTTGAATCCAGTGTATTTGAATTTTTGTAACGATTGGATTTATATTGAAACACACTAAAGCGTGCCTAGAAGCCGTCGTAAGTGCTAATATGAGGTTTTCATCCAGTTTGAATGCAATATGTGACACTGCGAGATGCTTTCGGTGTACTTATTATTTATTTAAGCAGCGCTTTTAGCGTTTCGGTTGCAGTTAGGCTATTATACACTGTTATGTATGCTTATAGGTGTTCAGAATCCTTAAATTGCCCTCTAACATAAACAAAATAACGAATTTTTTGAATACAGTGTATTTGAATTTTTGTAACGATTGAATTTATATTGAAACACACTAAAGCGTGCCTAGAAGCCGTCGTAAGTGCTAATATGAGGTTTTCATCCAGTTTGAATGCAATATGTGACACTGCGAGATGCTTTCGGTGTACTTATTATTTATTTAAGCAGCGCTTTTAGCGTTTCGGTTGCAGTTAGGCTATTATACACTGTTATGTATGCTTATAGGTGTTCAGAATCCTTAAATTGCCCTCTAACATAAACAAAATAACGAATTTTTTGAATACAGTGTATTTGAATTTTTGTAACGATTGGATTTATATTGAAACACACTAAAGCGTGCCTAGAAGCCGTCGTAAGTGCTAATATGAGGTTTTCATCCAGTTTGAATGCAATATGTGACACTGCGAGATGCTTTCGGTGTACTTATTATTTATTTAAGCAGCACTTTTAGCGTTTCGGTTGCAGTTAGGCTATTATACACTGTTATGTATGCTTATAGGTGTTCAGAATCCTTAAATTGCCCTCTAACATAAACAAAATAACGAATTTTTTGAATACAGTGTATTTGAATTTTTGTAACGATTGGATTTATATTGAAACACACTAAAGCGTGCCTAGAAGCCGTCGTAAGTGCTAATATGAGGTTTTCATCCAGTTTGAATGCAATATGTGACACTGCGAGGTGCTTTCGGTGTACTTATTATTTATTTAAGCAGCACTTTTACCGTTTCGGTTGCAGTTAGGCTATTATACACTGTTATGTATGCTTATAGGTGTTCAGAATCCTTAAATTGCCCTCTAACATAAACAAAATAACGAATTTTTTGAATACAGTGTATTTGAATTTTTGTAACGATTGGATTTATATTGAAACACACTAAAGCGTGCCTAGAAGCCGTCGTAAGTGCTAATATGAGGTTTTCATCCAGTTTGAATGCAATATGTGACACTGCGAGATGCTTTCGGTGTACTTATTATTTATTTAAGCAGCGCTTTTAGCGTTTCGGTTGCAGTTAGGCTATTATACACAGTTATCTATGCTTATAGGTGTTCAGAATCCTTAAATTGCCCTCTAATATAAACAATATAACGAATTATTTGAATACAATGTGTTTGAATTTTTCTAACAATTGGATTTATATTGAAACACACTAAAGCGTGCCTAGAAGCCGTCGTAAGTGCTAATATGAGGTTTTCATCCAGTTTGAATGCAATATGTGACACTGCGAGATGCTTTCGGTGTAATTATTATTTATTTAAGCAGCACTTTTAGCGTTTCGGTTGCAGTTAGGATGTTATACACAGTTAGCTATGCTTATTGGTGTTCAGAAACCTTAAATTTCTCTCTATAATAAACAAAATAACGAATTATTTAAATACAGAGTGTTTGAATTTTTTTTTCGATTGGATTCTTATTGAATCACACCTAAGCGTGAATAAAAGTCTTCGTAAGTGCTACTATGAGGTTTTCATCCAGTTTGAATGCAATATGTGATACTGCGAGATGCTTTCGGTGTAATTATTATTTATTTAAGCAGCACTTTTAGCGTTTCGGTTGCAGTTATGATGTTATACACAGTTAGCTATGCTTATTGGTGTTCAGAAACCTTAAATTTCTCTCTATAATAAACAAAATAACGAATTATTTAAATACAGAGTGTTTGAACTTTTTTTTCGATTGGATTCTTATTGTATTACACCCAAGCGTGCCTAGAAGTTTTCGTAAGTGCTAATGTGAAGGTTTTAACCAGTTTGAATGCAATATGTGACGTTGTGAGATTCTTTTGGTGTACTTATTATTTATTTAAACAACACTTTTAGCGTTTCGGTTGCAGTTAGGCTTTTATACACAGCTAGCCATGTTTACAGGCGATTAGAGCTCTGAAATTGCTCTCTAACATAACCAAAATAACGAATTATTTGAATACAGAATGTTTGAATTTTTCTTTCGATTGGATTCTTATTGAATCGCACCTAAGCGTGCCTAGAAGCCTTCGTAAGTGCTAATATGAGGTTTTCAACCGGTTTGAATGCAATTTGTGACGTTGCGAGATGCTGTTGGTGTACTTATTATCCGTTTAAACAATACTTTTAGTGTTTCGGTTGCAGTTAGGCTATTATACACAGCTAGCTAAGTATATAGGTGTTCAGAACCCTTAAATTGCTCTCTAACTTAAACAAAATAACGAATTATTTGAATACAGAATGTTTAAATTTTTCTTTCGACTGGATTCTTATTGAATCACACCTAAGCGTGAATAAAAGTCTTCGTAAGTGCTAATATTAGGTTTTCATTCAGTCTGAATGCAATATGTGACACTGCGAGATGCTTTTGGTATACTTTTTAATCATTTAAGCAACACTTTTAGCGTTTCGGTTGCAGTTAGGCTATTATACACAGCTAGCCATGTTTATATGCATTTAGAGCTCTGAAGTTGCTCTCTAACATTAACAAAATAACGAATTATTTGAATACAGAGTGTTTAAATTTTTGTTTCGATTGAAACACACCTAAGCGTGCCTAGTAGCTCTCGTAAGTGCTAATAGGACGTTTTTAACTAGTGTAAATGCATTATCTGAAACTGCGAGATGCTTTTGGTGTACATATTATTTAATTAAGCAACACTTTCAGCGTTTCGGTTGCAGTCAGGCTATACATAGCTAGCTATGTTTATAGGTGTTCCTAACCCTTAAATTGCTCTCTAACGTAAACATGTAATATCCTGGCTTTCTTAATTAATTCTTTAATTTCGAGCTATGAATGATTACCAATGTTAATAAACTTTTTACTCTCGGATAGTCAGATGCCAGGGTCCAATCTGGTTAACTCAAATATACAATCAAGTACACATCAAACAAAGCGATTTATTTTGTATACCTATTTACATTTTAAAATAATAACTAAAATATTCCATGTATTTTCAAATAAAAGATTTGAATTTCAATGTATCACGGGCAGGCTGACGCCTACTGGGTTAGGCAAGCCACGATACTTCTTCTCGTACTTTGTCGGCGGCAGGACGAAGGGATTCGTAGTTAGAAGAGCGTCCTCTACTCGGCTAAACTGGAAACAGAATCTAGGTTAAGTTTGTTTACTTTTATCGGGGGCATGAAATAAAGTTATGTTTGCTTTTATTTCGGGGGTGTTGAGATTGGACTTGATATAAGGCGTAATCCCATTACGTCGAAGCTATTCTACAGTGCCCACAAAACCTCGTGTGCTGCGAAAACCTGGTGTGACAAGTGAAAATACGGTAGAATTACATATCGTGTGTCAGCTAATAACTTTTAAGCCAAATTTGCGTTTAAAGCTGTTACTGAAATTCCAGGGGTGTCTAGGTGATAACTAGGGGTTTTCTAATTACGTTATTCAAGGTGTGTAAACCCTCCTTTAAGCTACATCAATTACTTTTAGCTTGAAGCTAACCTCACAATTTTTGGTTTAGATTATGTACTATGAATTGCGGCACTGCAGAAAGCACGGGAAATCTTCAGGACAAGATTCCTCTAGGTAAGTGAAGCTTTGAATTTTTACGAGTACGTTAATTCCGGGAGTTTCGTTGCGGGCTCTTAACCTCGCAATTCTTGTTCAAGCTTATGCACGGACCTGGAGGGCCACGTTTTTAAAATGCTTTCTGAATGAATTACGTGAATGTTGTCGGGAAGCGGTTTCGAGGAGGTCTAAGACTCTTATCAGGCGTATATGTACAACGAACCACGTACGAGTTTTAGACCACACCGGTTTCGAGGAGTAAACGTATATAAATTCCAGACAGGCATATATAAACAATGATCCACGTCTGAATTTTAGATAAGATAACTCCTGAATCGGCTCGACGGAGATCAATAGGCACTGAAAATCAATGGGCCACTTTGATCTTTCGGGGATTTCTGGGAACGATTGGTTCTAGGACTAAAAGTCAAAAATGTCCTTCGGGCGGGACCAGGATCTGGGCCCTCAGGGGGCCCCAGGCAGGAAGCTGGTTCGGCTCGCTGGATGCAAGTCAAGTCCTCTTCACAACGTACGATACCTCTTATTTATACATTACCATACGCCGTGATTTGTGCAGGATTTTAGGCAGGGATGCGCTGGAAGACGACGGCGCCGGCGGCTCGTAATTTCTGCGCACCTCGATTGTTTTTTCGTGCCTCGGCGGTGTTTTCGGACAATTTGTGACGAAGTTTTGGCGGCGGTCAAATTCGAACGTATTCCAATACGTAAAAATACGATTTCGGCCGGCGCTAACGTCACACAAGCCCCTTCCTATGGAGGAAACAGCCGGTGGGTGGACGCCCTCTTCATGGAAGTACCCCTTTCGGCTTGGAAAACACCTGGGGATCCTGGAATTCTCGGCACACAACTCGGACAACATACATTCTAGGGAACGCGGAAGTTATGGAAGTAACCGGCGTTTCTTCTGGCAGTGTCTACTAGGTAAGTATACTTTTGTAATACTTTCAACTGGGGGAGATATAAAAATCGCGGTTTCGACTTATACTCCTTTCAGGACTTCTCGAAAAAAAAACAAGTTCGGAAAGCTAGGACAGGCAACTGCTGATATGCAAGGGAAACTTGCTTGCAGTTTCTGGTCAACAGGCGGTTGTTGTGGCATTAATTTCCACCTGGATCTTCACTGGGTTCAATTTCACGGGGAACATTCAGGAAAAATTTTAGTTGTACTCCGGTACGGGTTGCATACAATTCCATAGGTTCATGCTCTACAAATGCACGTTTTCTTATAGGCACCAAGGCGAAAGCGTGATCATTCTCAGGAGACATTCAACAACATGCATGCAATTAATAATACTGGCGGGTACAACGGGCATGGACAGGACTGGTAATTTTTTTGAATTTTCTGGATAAGCGGAATGAAATTTCATGTACTGCAATCAACCACGTGAAAGCAGTTTCAGGCTAGATGAGACTAAATATTCGCGGTATCGAATCATTTGTCTTTTCGTACATTCATTCTCCGGGCTCATAAAATTCTACGGGGTGCATTCTAGAAGAAATGCTACTTACTGATGCTGAGCTCGCGGTATCGACTCGCATTCATTCAGGTTTTGTTCAATCGCGGGAAAGTATTTAGGTTACGGGATTAACCGACTTTCTCACAATATTTGAACTTTAACTGGAAGAAATTAGTAGAGGTTGCGGAGACCAACTTACAATTTCATGGACATTTTGTATGTTTGCAGGTTACCTCGGTTCTGCGAAGATGGCTTCAACTTTGAAGATCTTGCACTGGATGTGATTTCCCTGAAGGGTTCGCGTTCCAAAGACTTCCCGCGAGGGAGGTTGTGCTGCAGGATAGCACGATGCTCCACGTCTCTTGTAGCTGGCTGTACTTCTCAGGGTGAAGCTGTATACCAGGAGACGTCTCGGGAGGAAGTTTTTATGGAGGGAACTTACGAACACGGGGATGATCTGGACTCCAAAACTTAGTACTGTACTCAAAGCTGATTTCTGGACTTCAGCTGGTTCTTTTGTACTTTCTGGAATATCTGGCGCCACTTGGAGGTGACCTAGTTGCGTAGATGCCCTGGCCTTCGACGGTTGGAATCTTCCAACGGCCTGGACTTCAAACAGGAGCTCTCTATGGACTGGATTTCCTCTTTTCCGCACTTGGAATCAACATTCCTCTGGAGGTTTCTAATTTTCTGGTGTTGGACAAGCTGGTGGCCTCTATGGGGCCGTTTTCCAACATTTCTGCAGGTAGTTACAGGCGGTTCTGGCGGCGGTAACATCTGGTTCTGGTACATGTCTGTAGACGCGGTTTGTACAACATTTAAAATAATTAATTATACTTTAACTGATAACTAATTATTTTTCAGGTAAAACTGCTCGAGCGCCACTTGGATCGCGTGCTGGTGAAGCCGATGAATTACTTGACTATATACTTGAGTTTATGTCTCTGCTCGGGCTGGCCATGTAATAACCTGAATTTCTACGTTAATTCTTTAATTTCGAGCTATGAATGATTACCAATGTTAATAAACTTTTTACTCTCGGATAGTCAGATGCCAGGGTCCAATCTGGTTAACTCAAATATACAATCAAGTACACATCAAACAAAGCGATTTATTTTGTATACCTATTTACATTTTAAAATAATAACTAAAATATTCCATGTATTTTCAAATAAAAGATTTGAATTTCAACGTATCACGGGCAGGCTGACGCCTACTGGGTTAGGCAAGCCACGATACTTCTTCTCGTACTTTGTCGGCGGCAGGACGAAGGGATTCGTAGTTAGAAGAGCGTCCTCTACTCGGCTAAACTGGAAACAGAATCTAGGTTAAGTTTGTTTACTTTTATCGGGGGCATGAAATAAAGTTATGTTTGCTTTTATTTCGGGGGTGTTGAGATTGGACTTGATATAAGGCGTAATCCCATTACGTCGAAGCTATTCTACAGTGCCCACAAAACCTCGTGTGCTGCGAAAACCTGGTGTGACAAGTGAAAATACGGTAGAATTACATATCGTGTGTCAGCTAATAACTTTTAAGCCAAATTTGCGTTTAAAGCTGTTACTGAAATTCCAGGGGTGTCTAGGTGATAACTAGGGGTTTTCTAATTACGTTATTCAAGGTGTGTAAACCCTCCTTTAAGCTACATCAATTACTTTTAGCTTGAAGCTAACCTCACAATTTTTGGTTTAGATTATGTACTATGAATTGCGGCACTGCAGAAAGCACGGGAAATCTTCAGGACAAGATTCCTCTAGGTAAGTGAAGCTTTGAATTTTTACGAGTACGTTAATTCCGGGAGTTTCGTTGCGGGCTCTTAACCTCGCAATTCTTGTTCAAGCTTATGCACGGACCTGGAGGGCCACGTTTTTAAAATGCTTTCTGAATGAATTACGTGAATGTTGTCGGGAAGCGGTTTCGAGGAGGTCTAAGACTCTTATCAGGCGTATATGTACAACGAACCACGTACGAGTTTTAGACCACACCGGTTTCGAGGAGTAAACGTATATAAATTCCAGACAGGCATATATAAACAATGATCCACGTCTGAATTTTAGATAAGATAACTCCTGAATCGGCTCGACGGAGATCAATAGGCACTGAAAATCAATGGGCCACTTTGATCTTTCGGGGATTTCTGGGAACGATTGGTTCTAGGACTAAAAGTCAAAAATGTCCTTCGGGCGGGACCAGGATCTGGGCCCTCAGGGGGCCCCAGGCAGGAAGCTGGTTCGGCTCGCTGGATGCAAGTCAAGTCCTCTTCACAACGTACGATACCTCTTATTTATACATTACCATACGCCGTGATTTGTGCAGGATTTTAGGCAGGGATGCGCTGGAAGACGACGGCGCCGGCGGCTCGTAATTTCTGCGCACCTCGATTGTTTTTTCGTGCCTCGGCGGTGTTTTCGGACAATTTGTGACGAAGTTTTGGCGGCGGTCAAATTCGAACGTATTCCAATACGTAAAAATACGATTTCGGCCGGCGCTAACGTCACAAACAAAATAACGAATTATTTGAAAACAGAATGTTTTAATTTTTCTTTCGATTGGATGCACATTGAATCACACCTAGGCGTGCCCAGAAGCCTTCATAAGAGCTAATATGAGGTTTGCAGCCAGTTTGAATGCAATATGTGACACTGCGAGGTGCTTTTAGCGTACTTGTTATTTATATATGCAGCACTTTTAGCGTTTCGGTTGCAGTTAGGCTATTATGCACGGCTAGCATTGTTTATAGGTGTTCCGAACCCTTAAATTGCTCTCTAACATAAACAAAATAACGAATTATTTGAATACAGAATGTTTGAATTTTTCTTTCCATTGGTTTCATATTGAATCACACCCAGGCGTGCCCAGAAGCCTTCATAAAAGCTAATATGAGGTTTGCAGCCAGTTTGAATGCAATATGTGACACTGCGAAATGCTTTCGGTGTACTTATTATTTATTTAAGCAGCACTTTTAGCGTTTCGGTTGCAGTTAGGCTATTATACCCAGGTAGCTATGCTTATAAGTGTTCAGAACCCCAAAATTGCTCTCTAACATAAACAAAATAACGAATTATTTGACAACAGAATGTTTTAATTCTTCTTTCGATTGGATGCACATTGAATCACACCTAGGCGTGCCTAGAAGCCTTTGTAAGGGCTAATAGAAGGTTTGCATCCAGTTTGAATGCAATATGTGACACTGCGAGGTGCTTTTAGCGTACTTATTATTTATTTAAGCAGCACTTTTAGCGTTTCGGTTGCACTTAGGCTATTATGCACGGCTAGCATTGTTTATAGGTGTTCCGAACCCTTAAATTGCTCTCTAACATAAACAAAATAACGAATTATTTGAAAACAGAATGTTTTAATTTTTCTTTCGATTGGATGCACATTGAATCACACCTAGGCGTGCCCAGAAGCCTTCATAAGAGCTAATATGAGGTTTGCAGCCAGTTTGAATGCAATATGTGACACTGCGAGGTGCTTTTAGCGTACTTGTTATTTATATAAGCAGCACTTTTAGCGTTTCGGTTGCAGTTAGGCTATTATGCACGGCTAGCATTGTTTATAGGTGTTCCGAACCCTTAAATTGCTCTCTAACATAAACAAAATAACGAATTATTTGAATACAGAATGTTTGAATTTTTCTTTCGATTGGATGCACATTGAATCACACCTAGGCGTGCCCAGAAGCCTTCATAAGAGCTAATATGAGGTTTGCAGCCAGTTTGAATGCAATATGTGACACTGCGAGGTGCGTTTAGCGTACTTATTATTTATTTAAGCAGCACTTTTAGCGTTTCGGTTGCACTTAGGCTATTATGCACGGCTAGCATTGTTTATAGGTGTTCCGAACCCTTAAATTGCTCTCTAACATAAACAAAATAACGAATTATTTGAAAACAGAATGTTTTAATTTTTCTTTCGATTGGATGCACATTGAATCACACCTAGGCGTGCCCAGAAGCCTTCATAAGAGCTAATATGAGGTTTGCAGCCAGTTTGAATGCAATATGTGACACTGCGAGGTGCTTTTAGCGTACTTGTTATTTATATAAGCAGCACTTTTAGCGTTTCGGTTGCAGTTAGGCTATTACGCACGGCTAGCATTGTTTATAGGTGTTCCGAACCCTTAAATTGCTCTCTAACATAAACAAAATAACGAATTATTTGAATACAGAATGTTTGAATTTTTCTTTCCATTGGTTTCATATTGAATCACACCCAGGCGTGCCCAGAAGCCTTCATAAAAGCTAATATGAGGTTTGCAGCCAGTTTGAATGCAATATGTGACACTGCGAAATGCTTTCGGTGTACTTATTATTTATTTAAGCAGCACTTTTAGCGTTTCGGTTGCAGTTAGGCTATTATACCCAGGTAGCTATGCTTATAAGTGTTCAGAACCCCAAAATTGCTCTCTAACATAAACAAAATAACGAATTATTTGACAACAGAATGTTTTAATTCTTCTTTCGATTGGATGCACATTGAATCACACCTAGGCGTGCCCAGAAGCCTTCGTAAGGGCTAATATAAGGTTTGCATCCAGTTTGAATGCAATATGTGACACTGCGAGGTGCGTTTAGCGTACTTATTATTTATTTAAGCAGCACTTTTAGCGTTTCGGTTGCACTTAGGCTATTATGCACGGCTAGCATTGTTTATAGGTGTTCCGAACCCTTAAATTGCTCTTTAACATAAACAAAATAACGAATTATTTGAAAACAGAATGTTTTAATTTTTCTTTCGATTGGATGCACATTGAATCACACCTAGGCGTGCCCAGAAGCCTTCATAAGAGCTAATATGAGGTTTGCAGCCAGTTTGAATGCAATATGTGACACTGCGAGGTGCTTTTAGCGTACTTGTTATTTATATAAGCAGCACTTTTAGCGTTTCGGTTGCAGTTAGGCTATTATGCACGGCTAGCATTGTTTATAGGTGTTCCGAACCCTTAAATTGCTCTCTAACATAAACAAAATAACGAATTATTTGAATACAGAATGTTTGAATTTTTCTTTCCATTGGTTTCATATTGAATCACACCCAGGCGTGCCCAGAAGCCTTCATAAAAGCTAATATGAGGTTTGCAGCCAGTTTGAATGCAATATGTGACACTGCGAAATGCTTTCGGCTTCTGGGCACGCCTGGGTGTGATTCAATATGGATCCAATCGAAAGAAAAATTCAAACATTCTGTATTCAAATAATTCGTTATTTTGTTTATGTTAGAGAGCAATTTAAGGGTTCGGAACACCTATAAACAATGCTAGCCGTGCATAATAGCCTAAGTGCAACCGAAACGCTAAAAGTGCTGCTTAAATAAATAATAAGTACACCGAAAGCATTTCGCAGTGTCACATATTGCATTCAAACTGGCTGCAAACCTCATATTAGCGTTTATGAAGGCTTCTGGGCACGCCTGGGTGTGATTCAATATGAATCCAATCGAAAGAAAAATTCAAACATTCTGTATTCAAATAATTCGTTATTTTGTTTATGTTAGAGAGCAATTTAAGGGTTCTGAACTCCTATAAACAATACTAGCGGTGTATAATAGACTAACTGCAACCGAAACGCTAAAAGTGCTGCTAAAATAAATAATAAGTACGCTAAAAGCACCTCGCAGTGTCACATATTGCATTCAAACTGGATGCAAACCTTATACTAGCCCTTACGAAGGCTTCTGGGCACGCCTAGGTGTGATTCAATGTGCATCCAATCGAAAGAAAAATTAAAACATTCTGTTTTCAAATAATTCGTTATTTTGTTTATGTTAGAGAGCAATTTTGGGGTTCTGAACACTTATAAGCATAGCTACCTGGGTATAATAGCCTAAGTGCAACCGAAACGCTAAAAGTGCTGCTTAAATAAATAATAAGTACGCTAAAAGCACCTCGCAGTGTCACATATTGCATTCAAACTGGATGCAAACCTTATATTAGCCCTTACAAAGGCTTCTAGGCACGCCTAGGTGTGATTCAATGTGCATCCAATCGAAAGAAGAATTAAAACATTCTGTTGTCAAATAATTCGTTATTTTGTTTATGTTAGAGAGCAATTTTGGGGTTCTGAACACTTATAAGCATAGCTACCTGGGTATAATAGCCTAACTGCAACCGAAACGCTAAAAGTGCTGCTTAAATAAATAATAAGTACAACGAAAGCATTTCGCAGTGTCACATATTGCATTCAAACTGGCTGCAAACCTCATATTAGCTTTTATGAAGGCTTCTGGGCACGCCTGGGTGTGATTCAATATGAAACCAATGGAAAGAAAAATTCAAACATTCTGTATTCAAATAATTCGTTATTTTGTTTATGTTAGAGAGCAATTTAAGGGTTCGGAACACCTATAAACAATGCTAGCCGTGCATAATAGCCTAACTGCAACCGAAACGCTAAAAGTGCTGCTTATATAAATAACAAGTACGCTAAAAGCACCTCGCAGGGTCACATATTGCATTCAAACTGGCTGTAAACCTCATATTAGCTCTTATGAAGGCTTCTGGGCACGCCTAGGTGTGATTCAATGTGCATCCAATCGAAAGAAAAATTAAAACATTCTGTTTTCAAATAATTCGTTATTTTGTTTATGTTAGAGAGCAATTTAAGGGTTCGGAACACCTATAAACAATGCTAGCCGTGCATAATAGCCTAAGTGCAACCGAAACGCTAAAAGTGCTGCTTAAATAAATAATAAGTACGCTAAACGCACCTCGCAGTGTCACATATTGCATTCAAACTGGATGCAAACCTTATATTAGCCCTTACGAAGGCTTCTGGGCACGCCTAGGTGTGATTCAATGTGCATCCAATCGAAAGAAGAATTAAAACATTCTGTTGTCAAATAATTCGTTATTTTGTTTATGTTAGAGAGCAATTTTGGGGTTCTGAACACTTATAAGCATAGCTACCTGGGTATAATAGCCTAACTGCAACCGAAACGCTAAAAGTGCTGCTTAAATAAATAATAAGTACACCGAAAGCATTTCGCAGTGTCACATATTGCATTCAAACTGGCTGCAAACCTCATATTAGCTTTTATGAAGGCTTCTGGGCACGCCTGGGTGTGATTCAATATGAAACCAATGGAAAGAAAAATTCAAACATTCTGTATTCAAATAATTCGTTATTTTGTTTATGTTAGAGAGCAATTTAAGGGTTCGGAACACCTATAAACAATGCTAGCCGTGCATAATAGCCTAACTGCAACCGAAACGCTAAAAGTGCTGCTTATATAAATAACAAGTACGCTAAAAGCACCTCGCAGTGTCACATATTGCATTCAAACTGGCTGCAAACCTCATATTAGCTCTTATGAAGGCTTCTGGGCACGCCTAGGTGTGATTCAATGTGCATCCAATCGAAAGAAAAATTAAAACATTCTGTTTTCAAATAATTCGTTATTTTGTTTATGTTAGAGAGCAATTTAAGGGTTCGGAACACCTATAAACAATGCTAGCCGTGCATAATAGCCTAAGTGCAACCGAAACGCTAAAAGTGCTGCTTAAATAAATAATAAGTACGCTAAACGCACCCCGCAGTGTCACATATTGCATTCAAACTGGCTGCAAACCTCATATTAGCTCTTATGAAGGCTTCTGGGCACGCCTAGGTGTGATTCAATGTGCATCCAATCGAAAGAAAAATTCAAACATTCTGTATTCAAATAATTCGTTATTTTGTTTATGTTAGAGAGCAATTTAAGGGTTCGGAACACCTATAAACAATGCTAGCCGTGCATAATAGCCTAACTGCAACCGAAACGCTAAAAGTGCTGCTTATATAAATAACAAGTACGCTAAAAGCACCTCGCAGTGTCACATATTGCATTCAAACTGGCTGCAAACCTCATATTAGCTCTTATGAAGGCTTCTGGGCACGCCTAGGTGTGATTCAATGTGCATCCAATCGAAAGAAAAATTAAAACATTCTGTTTTCAAATAATTCGTTATTTTGTTTATGTTAGAGAGCAATTTAAGGGTTCGGAACACCTATAAACAATGCTAGCCGTGCATAATAGCCTAAGTGCAACCGAACCGCCAAAAGTGCTGCTTAAATAAATAATAAGTACGCTAAAAGCACCTCGCAGTGTCACATATTGCATTCAAACTGGATGCAAACCTTACATTAGCCCTTACAAAGGCTTCTAGGCACGCCTAGGTGTGATTCAATGTGCATCCAATCGAAAGAAGAATTAAAACATTCTGTTGTCAAATAATTCGTTATTTTGTTTATGTTAGAGAGCAATTTTGGGGTTCTGAACACTTATAAGCATAGCTACCTGGGTATAATAGCCTAACTGCAACCGAAACGCTAAAAGTGCTGCTTAAATAAATAATAAGTACACCGAAAGCATTTCGCAGTGTCACATATTGCATTCAAACTGGCTGCAAACCTCATATTAGCTTTTATGAAGGCTTCTGGGCACGCCTGGGTGTGATTCAATATGAAACCAATGGAAAGAAAAATTCAAACATTCTGTATTCAAATAATTCGTTATTTTGTTTATGTTAGAGAGCAATTTAAGGGTTCGGAACACCTATAAACAATGCTAGCCGTGCATAATAGCCTAACTGCAACCGAAACGCTAAAAGTGCTGCTTATATAAATAACAAGTACGCTAAAAGCACCTCGCAGTGTCACATATTGCATTCAAACTGGCTGCAAACCTCATATTAGCTCTTATGAAGGCTTCTGGGCACGCCTAGGTGTGATTCAATGTGCATCCAATCGAAAGAAAAATTAAAACATTCTGTTTTCAAATAATTCGTTATTTTGTTTATGTTAGAGAGCAATTTAAGGGTTAGGAACACCTATAAACATAGCTAGCTGTGTATAGCCTGACTGCAACCGAAACGCTGAAAGTGTTGCTTAATTAAATAATATGTACACCAAAAGCATCTCGCAGTTTCAGATAATGCATTTACACTAGTTAAAAACGTCCTATTAGCACTTACGAGAGCTACTAGGCACGCTTAGGTGTGTTTCAATCGAAACAAAAATTTAAACACTCTGTATTCAAATAATTCGTTATTTTGTTAATGTTAGAGAGCAACTTCAGAGCTCTAAATGCATATAAACATGGCTAGCTGTGTATAATAGCCTAACTGCAACCGAAACGCTAAAAGTGTTGCTTAAATGATTAAAAAGTATACCAAAAGCATCTCGCAGTGTCACATATTGCATTCAGACTGAATGAAAACCTAATATTAGCACTTACGAAGACTTTTATTCACGCTTAGGTGTGATTCAATAAGAATCCAGTCGAAAGAAAAATTTAAACATTCTGTATTCAAATAATTCGTTATTTTGTTTAAGTTAGAGAGCAATTTAAGGGTTCTGAACACCTATATACTTAGCTAGCTGTGTATAATAGCCTAACTGCAACCGAAACACTAAAAGTATTGTTTAAACGGATAATAAGTACACCAACAGCATCTCGCAACGTCACAAATTGCATTCAAACCGGTTGAAAACCTCATATTAGCACTTACGAAGGCTTCTAGGCACGCTTAGGTGCGATTCAATAAGAATCCAATCGAAAGAAAAATTCAAACATTCTGTATTCAAATAATTCGTTATTTTGGTTATGTTAGAGAGCAATTTCAGAGCTCTAATCGCCTGTAAACTGCTAGCTGTGTATAAAAGCCTAACTGCAACCGAAACGCTAAAAGTGTTGTTTAAATAAATAATAAGTACACCAAAACAATCTCACAACGTCACATATTGCATTCAAACTGGTTAAAACCTTCACATTAGCACTTACGAAAACTTCTAGGCACGCTTGGGTGTGATACAATAAGAATCCAATCGAAAAAAAAATTCAAACACTCTGTATTTAAATAATTCGTTATTTTGTTTATTATAGAGAGAAATTTAAGGTTTCTGAACACCAATAAGCATAGCTAACTGTGTATAACATCCTAACTGCAACCGAAACGCTAAAAGTGCTGCTTAAATAAATAATAATTACACCGAAAGCATCTCGCAGTGTCACATATTGCATTCAAACTGGATGAAAACCTCATATTAGCACTTACGAAGACTTTTATTCACGCTTAGGTGTGATTCAATAAGAATCCAATCGAAAAAAAAATTCAAACACTCTGTATTTAAATAATTCGTTATTTTGTTTATTATAGAGAGAAATTTAAGGTTTCTGAACACCAATAAGCATAGCTAACTGTGTATAACATCCTAACTGCAACCGAAACGCTAAAAGTGCTGCTTAAATAAATAATAATTACACCGAAAGCATCTCGCAGTGTCACATATTGCATTCAAACTGGATGAAAACCTCATATTAGCACTTACGACGGCTTCTAGGCACGCTTTAGTGTGTTTCAATATAAATCCAAATGTTAGAAAAATTCAAACACATTGTATTCAAATAATTCGTTATATTGTTTATATTAGAGGGCAATTTAAGGATTCTGAACACCTATAAGCATAGATAACTGTGTATAATAGCCTAACTGCAACCGAAACGCTAAAAGCGCTGCTTAAATAAATAATAAGTACACCGAAAGCATCTCGCAGTGTCACATATTGCATTCAAACTGGATGAAAACTTCATATTAGCACTTACGACGGCTTCTAGGCACGCTTTAGTGTGTTTCAATATAAATCCAATCGTTACAAAAATTCAAATACACTGTATTCAAAAAATTCGTTATTTTGTTTATGTTAGAGGGCAATTTAAGGATTCTGAACACCTATAAGCATACATAACAGTGTATAATAGCCTAACTGCAACCGAAACGGTAAAAGTGCTGCTTAAATAAATAATAAGTACACCGAAAGCACCTCGCAGTGTCACATATTGCATTCAAACTGGATGAAAACCTCATATTAGCACTTACGACGGCTTCTAGGCACGCTTTAGTGTGTTTCAATATAAATCCAATCGTTACAAAAATTCAAATACACTGTATTCAAAAAATTCGTTATTTTGTTTATGTTAGAGGGCAATTTAAGGATTCTGAACACCTATAAGCATACATAACAGTGTATAATAGCCTAACTGCAACCGAAACGCTAAAAGTGCTGCTTAAATAAATAATAAGTACACCGAAAGCATCTCGCAGTGTCACATATTGCATTCAAACTGGATGAAAACCTCATATTAGCACTTACGACGGCTTCTAGGCACGCTTTAGTGTGTTTCAATATAAATCCAATCGTTACAAAAATTCAAATACACTGTATTCAAAAAATTCGTTATTTTGTTTATGTTAGAGGGCAATTTAAGGATTCTGAACACCTATAAGCATACATAACAGTGTATAATAGCCTAACTGCAACCGAAACGCTAAAAGCGCTGCTTAAATAAATAATAAGTACACCGAAAGCATCTCGCAGTGTCACATATTGCATTCAAACTGGATGAAAACCTCATATTAGCACTTACGACGGCTTCTAGGCACGCTTTAGTGTGTTTCAATATAAATTCAATCGTTACAAAAATTCAAATACACTGTATTCAAAAAATTCGTTATTTTGTATATGTTAGAGGGCAATTTAAGGATTCTGAACACCTATAAGCATACATAACAGTGTATAATAGCCTAACTGCAACCGAAACGCTAAAAGTGCTGCTTAAATAAATAATAAGTACACCGAAAGCATTTCGCAGTGTCACATATTGCATTCAAACTGGCTGCAAACCTCATATTAGCGTTTATGAAGGCTTCTGGGCACGCCTGGGTGTGATTCAATATGGATCCAATCGAAAGAAAAATTCAAACATTCTGTATTCAAATAATTCGTTATTTTGTTTATGTTAGAGAGCAATTTAAGGGTTCGGAACACCTATAAACAATGCTAGCCGTGCATAATAGCCTAAGTGCAACCGAAACGCTAAAAGTGCTGCTTAAATAAATAATAAGTACACCGAAAGCATTTCGCAGTGTCACATATTGCATTCAAACTGGCTGCAAACCTCATATTAGCGTTTATGAAGGCTTCTGGGCACGCCTGGGTGTGATTCAATATGAATCCAATCGAAAGAAAAATTCAAACATTCTGTATTCAAATAATTCGTTATTTTGTTTATGTTAGAGAGCAATTTAAGGGTTCTGAACTCCTATAAACAATACTAGCGGTGTATAATAGACTAACTGCAACCGAAACGCTAAAAGTGCTGCTAAAATAAATAATAAGTACGCTAAAAGCACCTCGCAGTGTCACATATTGCATTCAAACTGGATGCAAACCTTATATTAGCCCTTACGAAGGCTTCTGGGCACGCCTAGGTGTGATTCAATGTGCATCCAATCGAAAGAAAAATTAAAACATTCTGTTTTCAAATAATTCGTTATTTTGTTTATGTTAGAGAGCAATTTTGGGGTTCTGAACACTTATAAGCATAGCTACCTGGGTATAATAGCCTAAGTGCAACCGAAACGCTAAAAGTGCTGCTTAAATAAATAATAAGTACGCTAAAAGCACCTCGCAGTGTCACATATTGCATTCAAACTGGATGCAAACCTTATATTAGCCCTTACGAAGGCTTCTAGGCACGCCTAGGTGTGATTCAATGTGCATCCAATCGAAAGAAGAATTAAAACATTCTGTTGTCAAATAATTCGTTATTTTGTTTATGTTAGAGAGCAATTTTGGGGTTCTGAACACTTATAAGCATAGCTACCTGGGTATAATAGCCTAACTGCAACCGAAACGCTAAAAGTGCTGCTTAAATAAATAATTAGTACACCGAAAGCATTTCGCAGTGTCACATATTGCATTCAAACTGGCTGCAAACCTCATATTAGCTTTTATGAAGGCTTCTGGGCACGCCTAGGTGTGATTCAATGTGCATCCAATCGAAAGAAAAATTAAAACATTCTGTTTTCAAATAATTCGTTATTTTGTTTATGTTAGAGAGCAATTTAAGGGTTAGGAACACCTATAAACAATGCTAGCCGTGCATAATAGCCTAACTGCAACCGAAACGCTAAAAGTGCTGCTTATATAAATAACAAGTACGCTAAAAGCACCTCGCAGTGTCACATATTGCATTCAAACTCGCTGCAAACCTCATATTAGCTCTTATGAAGGCTTCTGGCACGCCTAGGTGTGATTCAATGTGCATCCAATCGAAAGAAAAATTAAAACATTCTGTTTTCAAATAATTCGTTATTTTGTTTATGTTAGAGAGCAATTTAAGGGTTAGGAACACCTATAAACAATGCTAGCCGTGCATAATAGCCTAACTGCAACCGAAACGCTAAAAGTGCTGCTTATATAAATAACAAGTACGCTAAAAGCACCTTGCAGTGTCACATATTGATTTCAAACTGGCTGCAAACCTCATATTAGCTCTTATGAAGGCTTCTGGGCACGCCTAGGTGTGATTCAATGTGCATCCAATCGAAAGAAAAATTAAAACATTCTGTTTCAAATAATTCGTTATTTTGTTTATGTTAGAGAGCAATTTAAGGGTTAGGAACACCTATAAACAATGCTAGCCGTGCATAATAGCCTAACGCAACCGAAACGCTAAAAGTGCTGCTTATATAAATAACAAGTACGCTAAAAGCACCTCGCAGTGTCACATATTGATTTCAAACTGGCTGCAAACCTCATATTAGCTCTTATGAAGGCTTCTGGGCACGCCTAGGTGTGATTCAATGTGCATCCAATCGAAAGAAAAATTAAAACATTCTGTTTTCAAATAATTCGTTATTTTGTTTATGTTAGAGAGCAATTTAAGGGTTCGGAACACTTATAAACAATGCTAGCCGTGCATAATAGCCTAAGTGCAACCGAAACGCTAAAAGTGCTGCTTAAATAAATAATAAGTACGCTAAACGCACCTCGCAGTGTCACATATTGCATTCAAACTCGCTGCAAACCTCATATTAGCTCTTATGAAGGCTTCTGGGCACGCCTAGGTGTGATTCAATGTGCATCCAATCGAAAGAAAAATTAAACATTCTGTTTTCAAATAATTCGTTATTTTGTTTATGTTAGAGAGCAATTTAAGGGTTAGGAACACCTATAAACAATGCTAGCCGTGCATAATAGCCTAACTGCAACCGAAACGCTAAAAGTGCTGCTTATATAATAACAAGTACGCTAAAAGCACCTCGCAGTGTCACATATTGATTTCAAACTGGCTGCAAACCTCATATTAGCTCTTATGAAGGCTTCTGGGCACGCCTAGGTGTGATTCAATGTGCATCCAATCGAAAGAAAAATTAAAACATTCTGTTTTCAAATAATTCGTTATTTTGTTTATGTTAGAGAGCAATTTAAGGGTTCGGAACACTTATAAACAATGCTAGCCGTGCATAATAGCCTAAGTGCAACCGAAACGCTAAAAGTGCTGCTTAAATAAATAATAAGTACCGCTAACTAAACGCACCTCGCAGTGTCACATATTGCATTCAAACTGGATGCAAACCTTATATTAGCCCTTACGAAGGCTTCTGGGCTCGCCTAGGTGTGATTCAATGTGCATCCAATCGAAAGAAAAATTAAAACATTCTGTTTTCAAATAATTCGTTATTTTGTTTATGTTAGAGAGCAATTTAAGGGTTAGGAACACCTATAAACATAGCTAGCTGTGTATAGCCTGACTGCAACCGAAACGCTGAAAGTGTTGCTTAATTAAATAATATGTACACCAAAAGCATCTCGCAGTTTCAGATAATGCATTTACACTAGTTAAAAACGTCCTATTAGCACTTACGAGAGCTACTAGGCACGCTTAGGTGTGTTTCAATCGAAACAAAAATTTAAACACTCTGTATTCAAATAATTCGTTATTTTGTTAATGTTAGAGAGCAACTTCAGAGCTCTAAATGCATATAAACATGGCTAGCTGTGTATAATAGCCTAACTGCAACCGAAACGCTAAAAGTGTTGCTTAAATGATTAAAAAGTATACCAAAAGCATCTCGCAGTGTCACATATTGCATTCAGACTGAATGAAAACCTAATATTAGCACTTACGAAGACTTTTATTCACGCTTAGGTGTGATTCAATAAGAATCCAGTCGAAAGAAAAATTTAAACATTCTGTATTCAAATAATTCGTTATTTTGTTTAAGTTAGAGAGCAATTTAAGGGTTCTGAACACCTATATACTTAGCTAGCTGTGTATAATAGCCTAACTGCAACCGAAACACTAAAAGTATTGTTTAAACGGATAATAAGTACACCAACAGCATCTCGCAACGTCACAAATTGCATTCAAACCGGTTGAAAACCTCATATTAGCACTTACGAAGGCTTCTAGGCACGCTTAGGTGTGATTCAATAAGAATCCAATCGAAAGAAAAATTCAAACATTCTGTATTCAAATAATTCGTTATTTTGGTTATGTTAGAGAGCAATTTCAGAGCTCTAATCGCCTGTAAACATGGCTAGCTGTGTATAAAAGCCTAACTGCAACCGAAACGCTAAAAGTGTTGTTTAAATAAATAATAAGTACACCAAAAGAATCTCACAACGTCACATATTGCATTCAAACTGGTTAAAACCTTCACATTAGCACTTACGAAAACTTCTAGGCACGCTTGGGTGTGATACAATAAGAATCCAATCGAAAAAAAAATTCAAACACTCTGTATTTAAATAATTCGTTATTTTGTTTATTATAGAGAGAAATTTAAGGTTTCTGAACACCAATAAGCATAGCTAACTGTGTATAACATCCTAACTGCAACCGAAACGCTAAAAGTGCTGCTTAAATAAATAATAATTACACCGAAAGCATCTCGCAGTGTCACATATTGCATTCAAACTGGATGAAAACCTCATATTAGCACTTACGACGGCTTCTAGGCACGCTTTAGTGTGTTTCAATATAAATCCAATTGTTAGAAAAATTCAAACACATTGTATTCAAATAATTCGTTATATTGTTTTATATTAGAGGGCAATTTAAGGATTCTGAACACCTATAAGCATAGATAACTGTGTATAATAGCCTAACTGCAACCGAAACGCTAAAAGCGCTGCTTAAATAAATAATAAGTACACCGAAAGCATCTCGCAGTGTCACATATTGCATTCAAACTGGATGAAAACCTCATATTAGCACTTACGACGGCTTCTAGGCACGCTTTAGTGTGTTTCAATATAAATCCAATCGTTACAAAAATTCAAATACACTGTATTCAAAAAATTCGTTATTTTGTTTATGTTAGAGGGCAATTTAAGGATTCTGAACACCTATAAGCATACATAACAGTGTATAATAGCCTAACTGCAACCGAAACGGTAAAAGTGCTGCTTAAATAAATAATAAGTACACCGAAAGCACCTCGCAGTGTCACATATTGCATTCAAACTGGATGAAAACCTCATATTAGCACTTACGACGGCTTCTAGGCACGCTTTAGTGTGTTTCAATATAAATCCAATCGTTACAAAAATTCAAATACACTGTATTCAAAAAATTCGTTATTTTGTTTATGTTAGAGGGCAATTTAAGGATTCTGAACACCTATAAGCATACATAACAGTGTATAATAGCCTAACTGCAACCGAAACGCTAAAAGTGCTGCTTAAATAAATAATAAGTACACCGAAAGCATCTCGCAGTGTCACATATTGCATTCAAACTGGATGAAAACCTCATATTAGCACTTACGACGGCTTCTAGGCACGCTTTAGTGTGTTTCAATATAAATCCAATCGTTACAAAAATTCAAATACACTGTATTCAAAAAATTCGTTATTTTGTTTATGTTAGAGGGCAATTTAAGGATTCTGAACACCTATAAGCATACATAACAGTGTATAATAGCCTAACTGCAACCGAAACGCTAAAAGCGCTGCTTAAATAAATAATAAGTACACCGAAAGCATCTCGCAGTGTCACATATTGCATTCAAACTGGATGAAAACCTCATATTAGCACTTACGACGGCTTCTAGGCACGCTTTAGTGTGTTTCAATATAAATCCAATCGTTACAAAAATTCAAATACACTGTATTCAAAAAATTCGTTATTTTGTTTATGTTAGAGGGCAATTTAAGGATTCTGAACACCTATAAGCATACATAACAGTGTATAATAGCCTAACTGCAACCGAAACGCTAAAAGCGCTGCTTAAATAAATAATAAGTACACCGAAAGCATCTCGCAGTGTCACATATTGCATTCAAACTGGATGAAAACCTCATATTAGCACTTACGACGGCTTCTAGGCACGCTTTAGTGTGTTTCAATATAAATCCATTCCTTACAAAAATTCAAATACACTGTATTCAAAAAATTCGTTATTTTGTTTATGTTAGAGGGCAATTTAAGGATTCTGAACACCTATAAGCATACATAACAGTGTATAATAGCCTAACTGCAACCGAAACGCTAAAAGTGCTGCTTAAATAAATAATAAGTACACCGAAAGCATCTCGCAGTGTCACATATTGCATTCAAACTGGATGAAAACCTCATATTAGCACTTACGACGGCTTCTAGGCACGCTTTAGTGTGTTTCAATATAAATCCAATCGTTACAAAAATTCAAATACACTGTATTCAAAAAATTCGTTATTTTGTTTATGTTAGAGGGCAATTTAAGGATTCTGAACACCTATAAGCATACATAACAGTGTATAATAGCCTAACTGCAACCGAAACGGTAAAAGTGCTGCTTAAATAAATAATAAGTACACCGAAAGCACCTCGCAGTGTCACATATTGCATTCAAACTGGATGAAAACCTCATATTAGCACTTACGACGGCTTCTAGGCACGCTTTAGTGTGTTTCAATATAAATCCAATCGTTACAAAAATTCAAACACACTGTATTCAAATAATTCGTTATTTTGTTTATGTTAGAGAGCAATTTAATGGTTCTGAACACCTATAAGCATAGATAACTGTGTATAATAGCCTAACTACAACCGAAACGCTAAAAGTGCTGCTTAAATAAATAATAAGTACACCGAAAGCATCTCGCAGTGTCACATATTGCATTGAAACTGGATGAAAACCTCATATTAGCACTTACGACGGCTTCTAGGCACGCTTTAGTGTGTTTCAATATAAATCCAATCGTTACAAAAATTCAAATACACTGTATTCAAAAAATTCGTTATTTTGTTTATGTTAGAGTGCAATTTAAGGATTCTGAACACCTATAAGCATAGATAACAGTGTATAATAGCCTAACTGCAACCGAAACGCTTAAAGTGCTGCTTAAATAAATAATAAGTACACCGAAAGCACCTCGCAGTGTCACATATTGCATTCAAACTGGATGAAAACCTCGTATTAGGATTTACGACGGCTTCTAGGCACGCTTTAGTGTGTTTCAATATAAATCCAATCGTTACAAAAATTCAAACACACTGTATTCAAATAATTCGTTATTTTGTTTATGTTAGAGGGCAATTTAAGGGTTCTGAACACCAATAAGCATAGCTAACTGTGTATAATAGCCTAACTGCAACCGAAACCCCAAAACTGTTGCTTAAATAAATAATAAGTACACCGAAAGCATCTCGCATTGTCACATATTGCATTCAAACTGGATGAAAACCTCATATTAGCACTTACGAAGATTTCTAGGCACGGTTAGGTGTGAATCAATATGAAATCAATCGAAACAAAAATTTAAACATTCTGTATTCAAATGATTCTTTATTTTGTTTATGTTAGAGGGCAATTTAAGGGTTCTGAACACCTATAAACTGAGCTAGCTGTGTATAATAGCCTAACTGCAACCGAAACGCTAAAAGTGCTGTTTAAATGAATAATTAGTATACCGAAGACATCTCGCAGTGTCACATAGTGCATTCAAACTGGATGATAACTTCATATTAGCACTTACGAAGACTTCTAGGCACGCTTAGGTGTGATTCAATATGAATCCAATCGAAACAAACATTCAAACATTCTTATTAGCACTTACGAAGGCTTCTAGGGACGCTTAGGTGTGATTCAATATGAATCCAATCGATACAAAAGTTCAAACATTCTGTTTTCAAATAACTCGTTATTTTGTTTATGTTAGAGAGCAATTTAAGGGTTCTAAACACTTATATACTTAGCTAGCTGTGTATAATAGCCTTACGGCAACCGAAGCGCTAAAAGTGCTGCTTAAATAAATAATTAGTACACCGAAAGCATCTCGCAGTGCCACAAATTGCATTCAAACTGGATAAAAACCTCATATTAGCACTTACGAGGGCTTCTAGGCACGCTTAGGTGTGATTCAATATGAATCCAATCGATACAAAAATTCAAACATTTTGTATTCAAATAATTCGTTATTTTGTTTATGTTAGAGGGCAACTTAAGGGTTCTGAACACCTATATACTTAGCTAGCTGTGTATAATAGCCTTACTGCAACAGAAACATTAAAGTGCTGCTTAAATGAATAATAAGTAAACCAAAATCATCCCGCAACGTCACATATTGCATTCAAACTGGTTGAAAACCTCATATTAGCACTTACGAAGGCTTCTAGGCACGCTTAGGTGTGATTTAATATGAATCTAATCCAGAGAAAAATTCAAACATTGTGTATTCATTTAATTCGTTATTTTGTTTAAGTTAGAGAGTAATTTAAGGGTTCTGAACACCTATAAACTTAGATAGCGGTGTATGATAGCCTAACTGCAACCGAAACGCTGAAAGTGCTGCTTAAATGAATAATAAGTACGCTAAACGCACCTCGCAGTGTCACATATTGCATTCAAACTGGATGCAAACCTTATATTAGCGCTTACGAAGGCTTCTGGGCACGCCTGAGTGTGATTCAATATGAATCCAATCGAACGGAAAATTCAAACATTCTGTATTCAAATAATTCGTTATTTTGTTTATGTTAGAGAGCAATTTAAGGGTTCTGAACTCCTATAAACAATACTAGCGGTGTATAATAGACTAACTGCAACCGAAACGCTAAAAGTGCTGCTAAAATAAATAATAAGTACGCTAAAAGCACCTCGCAGTGTCACATATTGCATTCAAACTGGATGCAAACCTTATATTAGCCCTTACGAAGGCTTCTAGGCACGCCTAGGTGTGATTCAATGTGCATCCAATCGAAAGAAAAATTAAAACATTCTGTTTTCAAATAATTCGTTATTTTGTTTATGTTAGAGAGCAATTTTGGGGTTCTGAACACTTATAAGCATAGCTACCTGGGTATAATAGCCTAACTGCAACCGAAACGCTAAAAGTGCTGCTTAAATAAATAATAAGTAGACCGAAAGCATTTCGTAGTGTCACATATTGCATTCAAACTGGCTGCAAACCTCATATTAGCGTTTATGAAGGCTTCTGGGCACGCCTGGGTGTGATTCAATATGGATCCAATCGAAAGAAAAATTCAAACATTCTGTATTCAAATAATTCGTTATTTTGTTTATGTTAGAGAGCAATTTAAGGGTTCGGAACACCTATAAACAATGCTAGCCGTGCATAATAGCCTAAGTGCAACCGAAACGCTAAAAGTGCTGCTTAAATAAATAATAAGTACACCGAAAGCATTTCGCAGTGTCACATATTGCATTCAAACTGGCTGCAAACCTCATATTAGCGTTTATGAAGGCTTCTGGGCACGCCTGGGTGTGATTCAATATGAATCCAATCGAAAGAAAAATTCAAACATTCTGTATTCAAATAATTCGTTATTTTGTTTATGTTAGAGAGCAATTTAAGGGTTCTGAACTCCTATAAACAATACTAGCGGTGTATAATAGACTAACTGCAACCGAAACGCTAAAAGTGCTGCTAAAATAAATAATAAGTACGCTAAAAGCACCTCGCAGTGTCACATATTGCATTCAAACTGGATGCAAACCTTATATTAGCCCTTACGAAGGCTTCTGGGCACGCCTAGGTGTGATTCAATGTGCATCCAATCGAAAGAAAAATTAAAACATTCTGTTTTCAAATAATTCGTTATTTTGTTTATGTTAGAGAGCAATTTTGGGGTTCTGAACACTTATAAGCATAGCTACCTGGGTATAATAGCCTAAGTGCAACCGAAACGCTAAAAGTGCTGCTTAAATAAATAATAAGTACGCTAAAAGCACCTCGCAGTGTCACATATTGCATTCAAACTGGATGCAAACCTTATATTAGCCCTTACGAAGGCTTCTAGGCACGCCTAGGTGTGATTCAATGTGCATCCAATCGAAAGAAGAATTAAAACATTCTGTTGTCAAATAATTCGTTATTTTGTTTATGTTAGAGAGCAATTTTGGGGTTCTGAACACTTATAAGCATAGCTACCTGGGTATAATAGCCTAACTGCAACCGAAACGCTAAAAGTGCTGCTTAAATAAATAATAAGTACACCGAAAGCATTTCGCAGTGTCACATATTGCATTCAAACTGGCTGCAAACCTCATATTAGCTTTTATGAAGACTTCTGGGCACGCCTGGGTGTGATTCAATATGAAACCAATGGAAAGAAAAATTCAAACATTCTGTATTCAAATAATTCGTTATTTTGTTTATGTTAGAGAGCAATTTAAGGGTTCGGAACACCTATAAACAATGCTAGCCGTGCATAATAGCCTAACTGCAACCGAAACGCTAAAAGTGCTGCTTATATAAATAACAAGTACGCTAAAAGCACCTCGCAGTGTCACATATTGCATTCAAACTCGCTGCAAACCTCATATTAGCTCTTATGAAGGCTTCTGGGCACGCCTAGGTGTGATTCAATGTGCATCCAATCGAAAGAAAAATTAAAACATTCTGTTTTCAAATAATTCGTTATTTTGTTTATGTTAGAGAGCAATTTAAGGGTTAGGAACACCTATAAACAATGCTAGCCGTGCATAATAGCCTAACTGCAACCGAAACGCTAAAAGTGCTGCTTATATAAATAACAAGTACGCTAAAAGCACCTCGCAGTGTCACATATTGCATTCAAACTGGCTGCAAACCTTATATTAGCTCTTATGAAGGCTTCTGGGCACGCCTAGGTGTGATTCAATGTGCATCCAATCGAAAGAAAAATTAAAACATTCTGTTTTCAAATAATTCGTTATTTTGTTTATGTGAGAGAGCAATTTAAGGGTTCGGAACACCTATAAACAATGCTAGCCGTGCATAATAGCCTAAGTGCAACCGAAACGCTAAAAGTGCTGCTTAAATAAATAATAAGTACGCTAAACGCACCTCGCAGTGTCACATATTGCATTCAAACTGGCTGCAAACCTTATATTAGCTCTTATGAAGGCTTCTGGGCACGCCTAGGTGTGATTCAATGTGCATCCAATCGAAAGAAAAATTCAAACATTCTGTATTCAAATAATTCGTTATTTTGTTTATGTTAGAGAGCAATTTAAGGGTTCGGAACACCTATAAACAATGCTAGCCGTGCATAATAGCCTAACTGCAACCGAAACGCTAAAAGTGCTGCTTATATAAATAACAAGTACGCTAAAAGCACCTCGCAGTGTCACATATTGCATTCAAACTGGCTGCAAACCTTATATTAGCTCTTATGAAGGCTTCTGGGCACGCCTAGGTGTGATTCAATGTGCATCCAATCGAAAGAAAAATTAAAACATTCTGTTTTCAAATAATTCGTTATTTTGTTTATGTGAGAGAGCAATTTAAGGGTTCGGAACACCTATAAACAATGCTAGCCGTGCATAATAGCCTAAGTGCAACCGAAACGCTAAAAGTGCTGCTTAAATAAATAATAAGTACGCTAAACGCACCTCGCAGTGTCACATATTGCATTCAAACTGGATGCAAACCTTATATTAGCCCTTACGAAGGCTTCTGGGCACGCCTAGGTGTGATTCAATGTGCATCCAATCGAAAGAAAAATTAAAACATTCTGTTTTCAAATAATTCGTTATTTTGTTTATGTTAGAGAGCAATTTATGGGTTAGGAACACCTATAAACCATGCTAGCCGTGCATAATAGCCTAAGTGCAACCGAAACGCTAAAAGTGCTGCTTAAATAAATAATAAGTACGCTAAACGCACCTCGCAGTGTCACATATTGCATTCAAACTGGATGCAAACCTTATATTAGCCCTTACGAAGGCTTCTGGGCACGCCTAGGTGTGATTCAATGTGCATCCAATCGAAAGAAAAATTAAAACATTCTGTTTTCAAATAATTCGTTATTTTGTTTATGTTAGAGAGCAATTTTGGGGTTAGGAACACCTATAAACAATGCTAGCCGTGCATAATAGCCTAAGTGCAACCGAAACGCTAAAAGTGCTGCTTAAATAAATAATAAGTACGCTAAACGCACCTCGCAGTGTCACATATTGCATTCAAACGGGATGCAAACCTTATATTAGCCCTTACGAAGGCTTCTGGGCACGCCTAGGTGTGATTCAATGTGCATCCAATCGAAAGAAAAATTAAAACATTCTGTTTTCAAATAATTCGTTATTTTGTTTATGTTAGAGAGCAATTTAAGGGTTCGGAACACCTATAAACAATGCTAGCCGTGCATAATAGCCTAAGTGCAACCGAAACGCTAAAAGTGCTGCTTAAATAAATAATAAGTACGCTAAACGCACCTCGCAGTGTCACATATTGCATTCAAACTGGATGCAAACCTTATATTAGCCCTTACGAAGGCTTCTGGGCACGCCTAGGTGTGATTCAATGTGCATCCAAATGAAAGAAAAATTAAAACATTCTGTTTTCAAATAATTCGTTATTTTGTTTATGTTAGAGAGCAATTTAAGGGTTAGGAACACCTATAAACAATGCTAGCCGTGCATAATAGCCTAAGTGCAACCGAAACGCTAAAAGTGCTGCTTAAATAAATAATAAGTACGCTAAACGCACCTCGCAGTGTCACATATTGCATTCAAACTGGATGCAAACCTTATATTAGCCCTTACGAAGGCTTCTGGGCACGCCTAGGTGTGATTCAATGTGCATCCAATCGAAAGAAAAATTAAAACATTCTGTTTTCAAATAATTCGTTATTTTGTTTATGTTAGAGAGCAATTTAAGGGTTAGGAACACCTATAAACAATGCTAGCCGTGCATAATAGCCTAAGTGCAACCGAAACGCTAAAAGTGCTGCTTAAATAAATAATAAGTACGCTAAACGCACCTCGCAGTGTCACATATTGCATTCAAACTGGATGCAAACCTTATATTAGCCCTTACGAAGGCTTCTGGGCACGCCTGGGTGTGATTCAATATGAATCCAATTGAAAGAAAAATTCAAACATTCTGTATTCAAATAATTCGTTATTTTGTTTATGTTAGAGAGCAATTTAAGGGTTCGGAACACCTATAAACAGTGCTAGCCGTGCATAATAGCCTAACTGCAACCGAAACGCTAAAAGTGCTGCTTATATAAATAATAAGTACGCTAAACGCACCTCGCAGTGTCACATATTGCATTCAAACTGGCTGCAAACCTCATATTAGCACTTATGAAGGCTTCTGGGCACGCCTGGGTGTGATTCAATATGAATCCAAACGAAAGAAAAATTCAAACATTCTGTATTCAAATAATTCGTTATTTTGTTTATGTTAGAGAGCAATTTAAAGGTTCGGAACACCTATAAACAATGCTAGCTATGCATAATAGCCTAACTGCAACCGAAACGCTAAAAGTGCTGCTTAAATAAATAATAAGTACGCTAAACGCACCTCGCAGTGTCACATATTGCATTCAAACTGGATGCAAACCTTATATTAGCCCTTACGAAGGCTTCTGGGCACGCCTAGGTGTGATTCAATGTGCATCCAATCGAAAGAAGAATTAAAACATTCTGTTGTCAAATAATTCGTTATTTTGTTTATGTTAGAGAGCAATTTTGGGGTTCTGAACACTTATAAGCATAGCTACCTGGGTATAATAGCCTAACTGCAACCGAAACGCTAAAAGTGCTGCTTAAATAAATAATAAGTACACCGAAAGCATTTCGCAGTGTCACATATTGCATTCAAACTGGCTGCAAACCTCATATTAGCTTTTATGAAGGCTTCTGGGCACGCCTGGGTGTGATTCAATATGAAACCAATGGAAAGAAAAATTCAAACATTCTGTATTCAAATAATTCGTTATTTTGTTTATGTTAGAGAGCAATTTAAGGGTTCGGAACACCTATAAACAATGCTAGCCGTGCATAATAGCCTAACTGCAACCGAAACGCTAAAAGTGCTGCTTATATAAATAACAAGTACGCTAAAAGCACCTCGCAGTGTCACATATTGCATTCAAACTCGCTGCAAACCTCATATTAGCTCTTATGAAGGCTTCTGGGCACGCCTAGGTGTGATTCAATGTGCATCCAATCGAAAGAAAAATTAAAACATTCTGTTTTCAAATAATTCGTTATTTTGTTTATGTTAGAGAGCAATTTAAGGGTTAGGAACACCTATAAACAATGCTAGCCGTGCATAATAGCCTAACTGCAACCGAAACGCTAAAAGTGCTGCTTATATAAATAACAAGTACGCTAAAAGCACCTCGCAGTGTCACATATTGCATTCAAACTGGCTGCAAACCTCATATTAGCTCTTATGAAGGCTTCTGGGCACGCCTAGGTGTGATTCAATGTGCATCCAATCGAAAGAAAAATTAAAACATTCTGTTTTCAAATAATTCGTTATTTTGTTTATGTTAGAGAGCAATTTAAGGGTTCGGAACACCTATAAACAATGCTAGCCGTGCATAATAGCCTAAGTGCAACCGAAACGCTAAAAGTGCTGCTTAAATAAATAATAAGTACGCTAAACGCACCTCGCAGTGTCACATATTGCATTCAAACTGGATGCAAACCTTATATTAGCCCTTACGAAGGCTTCTGGGCACGCCTAGGTGTGATTCAATGTGCATCCAATCGAAAGAAAAATTAAAACATTCTGTTTTCAAATAATTGGTTATTTTGTTTATGTTAGAGAGCAATTTAAGGGTTAGGAACACCTATAAACAATGCTAGTCGTGCATAATAGCCTAAGTGCAACCGAAACGCTAAAAGTGCTGCTTAAATAAATAATAAGTACGCTAAACGCACCTCGCAGTGTCACATATTGCATTCAAACTGGATGCAAACCTTATATTAGCCCTTACGAAGGCTTCTGGGCACGCCTAGGTGTGATTCAATGTGCATCCAATCGAAAGAAAAATTAAAACATTCTGTTTTCAAATAATTCGTTATTTTGATTATGTTAGAGAGCAATTTAAGGGTTAGGAACACCTATAAACAGTGCTAGCCGTGCATAATAGCCTAACTGCAACCGAAACGCTAAAAGTGCTGCTTATATAAATAGAAGTACGCTAAAAGCACCTCGCAGTGTCACATATTGCATTCAAACTGGCTGCAAACCTCATATTAGCACTTATGAAGGCTTCTGGGCACGCCTGGGTGTGATTCAATATGAATCCAAACGAAAGAAAAATTCAAACATTCTGTATTCAAATAATTCGTTATTTTGTTTATGTTAGAGAGCAATTTAAAGGTTCGGAACACCTATAAACAATGCTAGCTGTGCATAATAGCCTAAGTGCAACCGAAGCGCTAAAAGTGCTGCTTAAATAAATAATAAGTACGCTAAGAGCACCTCGCAATGTCACATATTGCATTCAAACTGGCTGCAAACCTCATATTAGCTCTTATGAAGGCTTCTGGGCACACCTGGGTGTGATTCAATATGAATCCAAACGAAAGAAAATATCAAACATTCTGTATTCAAATAATTCGTTATTTTGTTTATGTTAGAGAGCAATTTAAGGGTTCGGAACACCTATAAACAATGCTAGCTATGCATAATAGCCTAACTGCAACCGAAACGCTAAAAGTGCTGCTTAAATAAATAATAAGTACACCAAAAGCAGCTCGCAACGTCGCATGCTGCATTCAAACTGTTTCAAAACCTCATATTAGCACTTACGAAAGCTTCTAGGCACGTTTAGGTGTTTTACAATATGAATCCAATCGAAAGAAAAATTCAAACATTCTGTATTCAATTAATTCGTTATTTTGTTTAAGCTAGAGAGCAATTTAAGGGTTCTGAACACCTATAAACTTACATAGCTGAGTATGATAGCCTAACTTCAACCGATACGCTAAAAGTGCTGCTTAAATGAATAATATGTATACCAAAGCAGCTCGCAACGTCGCATATTGCATTCAAACTGGTTGAAAACCTCATATTAGCACTTACGAAAGCTTCTAGGCACGTTTAGGTGTGTTTCAATATGAATCCAATCGAAACAAAAATTCAAACATTCTGTATTCAATTAATTCGTTATTTTGTTTAAGTTAGAGAGCAATTTTAGGGTTCTGAACACCTATAAACTTAGATAGATGTGTATGATACCCTAACTGCAACCGAAACGCTAAAAGTGCTGCTTAAATGAATAATAAGTACACCAAAAGCAGCTCGCAACGTCGCATATTGCATTCAAACTGGTTGAAAACCTCATATTAGCACTTACGAAAGCTTCTAGACGCGCTTTAGTGTGTTTAAATATGAATCCAATCGAAAGATAAATTCAAACATTCTGTATTCAAATAATTCGGTATTCTGTTTATGTTAGAGAGCAATTTAAGGGTTCTGAACTCCTATAAACAATGCTAGCTGTGTATAATAGCCTAGCTGCAACCGAAACGTTAAAAGTGCTGCTTATATAAATAATATGTACACTATAAGCACCTCTTAGTGTCACATATTGCATTCAAACTGGATGAAAACCTCATATTAGCACTTACGAGGGCTTCTAGGCACGCTTAGGTGTGTTTCAATATGAATCCAATCGAAACAAAAATTCAAACTTTCTGTATTCAAATAATTCGTTATTTTGTTTATGTTAGAGGGCAATTTAAGTGTTCTGAACACCTATAAACATAGCTAGCAGTGTATAATAGCCTAACTGCAACCGAAACGATGAAAGTGCTGCTTAAATAAATAATAATTACACCAAAAGCATCTCGCAACTTCACATATTGCATTCAAACTGGTTGAAAACCTCATGTTAGCACTTACGAGGGCTTCTAGGCACGCTTAGGTGTGATTCAATATGAATTAAATCGATACAAAAATTCAAAGATTCTGTATTCAAATAATTCGTTATTTTGTTTATGTTAGAGAGTAATTTAAGTGTTCTGAAAACCTATATACTTAGCTAGCTGTGTATAATAGCCTTACTGCAACCGAAACGCTTAAAGTGCTGCATAAATAAATAATTAGTACACCGAAAGCATCTCGCTGTATCACAAATTGCATTCAAACTGGATGAAAACCTCATGTTAGCACTTACGAAAGCTTCTAGACGCGCTTTAGTGTGTTTAAATATGAATCCAATCGAAAGAAAAATTCAAACATTCTGAATTCAAATAATTCGTTATTTTGTTTATGTTAGAGAGCATTAAGGGTTCTGAAGTCCTATAAACAATGATAGCTGTGTATAATAGCCTAGCTGCAACCGAAACATTAAAAGTGCTGCTTAAATAAATAATATGTACACTATAAGCACCTCTTAGTGTCACATATTGCATTCAAACTGGATGAAAACCTCATATTAGCACTTACGAGGGCTTCTAGGCACGCTTAGGTGTGTTTCAATATGAATCCAATCGAAACAAAAATTCAAACTTTCTGTATTCAAATAATTCGTTATTTTGTTTATGTTAGTGGGCAATTTAAGGGTTCTGAACACCTATAGACATAGCTAGCAGTGTATAATAGCCTAACTGCAACCGAAACGATGAAAGTGTTGCTTAAATAAATAATAATTACACCAAAAGCATCTCGCAACTTCACATATTGCATTCAAACTGGTTGAAAACCTCATGTTAACACTTACGAAGGTTTCTAGGCACGCTTAGGTGTGAATCAATATGAAATCAATCGAAACAAAAATTCAAACATTCTGTATTCAGATAATTCGTTATTTTGTTTATGTTAAAGAGCAATTTAAGGGTTCTGAACACCTATAAACCTAGCTAACTGTGTATAATAGCCTAACTGCAACTGAAACGCTAAAAGTGCTGCTTAAATAAATAATTAGTACTCCGAAAGCAACACGCTGTGTCACCAATTGCATTCAAACTGGTTGAAAACTTCATGTTAGCACTTACGAAGGCTTCTAGGCACGCTTAGGTGTGAATCAATATGAAATCAATCAAAACAAAAATTCAAACATTCTGTATTCAGATAATTCGTTATTTTGTTTATGTTAAAGAGCAATTTAAGGGTTCTGAACACCTATAAACCTAGCTAACTGTGTATAATAGCCTAACTGCAACTGAAACTCTAAAAGTGCTGCTTAAATAAATAATTAGTACTCCGAAAGCATCACGCTGTGTCACCAATTGCATTCAAACTGGTTGAAAACTTCATGTTAGCACTTACGAAGGCTTCTAGGCACGCTTAGGTGTGATTCAATATGAATCCAATCGATACAAAGATTCAAAGATTCTGTATTCAAATAATTAGTTATTTTGTTTATGTTAGAGAGCAATTTAAGGGTTCTGAACACCTATATACTTAGCTAGCTTATAATATTCCACCCTTGTGCTCATTAAGGGTATAAAGATAATTTACTAATTAACTTTCTGGTAGCTAGTCTTGTCGGAGACAGGGTCGAGATTTCCAGATATACATAAGAAGCGTAGCAAACCAAACACAGGATAGTTTTAAACAATTTAATATTGGTGCTCAGAACTATTTACAAACGTAATCATAATTGTATAATTGTAAATGAACATGTATTTGGAAAATAAAAATAATCTACGGTCTTCCGTCGCTCCTTGTCCCCTTGTCGCTGCAACCCGTCGTACAGCCGTGTGAACGGTGGTTTGTGGATAGCCCCCTCAGGAATTCTTGCGGGGACGCCTCTGGTAACTTCGGGACCGGCTTTAAGACAGGTCCGCGTTCTTCACTTGGCCCTCAGCGACAGAGTTTCTGGCACATGTTGCTGTAATGACAGGTTAATTAACTAGATATCACATTCTCGCTTACGTGCCGGCGGTTTCTTAAGGGATTGGCCCTTAATCGGAGAATTCGTGGCGTGATGTTTTAGTGTAAAGTGCGGAGCCACGAAGATTCGCTGGAGAGATTCACCTGGTGAATGTCCTTGACCTAGCTGTTGTTGCGTAGGAGTTGACCTCGGGCTTCTCTAGTAAGTAGAATTCTGTAGGCTAATATAAACATTAACCAACTCTTTCGAGGGGAGCAATTTAGTAATTATACGGGCTTTTGAACTAGATATTACGAGACGCTATTGTCATATGTTAATTGCATGAACTTTGGTGAACTAATTATTTGCAAGACGATATTTAGGTTGTTTGCTAAGCAAGTTATTTACATAGACGGGCTCAGCGGTCTCTGAGTTGAGTCGTCGCCGGCCGACACGTCTTAATGATTTGTAAATTAACTTATTAACAAAATAGGGGTTTCTTTAATTACTTTATATAGACGGGCCTAGCGGTCTCTTAATAGAGTCGTCGCCGGCAAACACGTCTTAATGATTTAGCGAATTAACTTATTAACAACCAGGGGTTTCTTTAATTAATGGATCTCGGGGATACAAGTTAAGATAAGGGCAGAACGGCGGAGCGGCTCTCAGGCGAACTTCGTCCCGTACCAATTCTGCAGGATATGGGACAGGTTTCAGGTTGCAATCGTGAAGGCGGCCTTCTCGTTGAAGAAGTCTTCGCCCATCGCCGACTACGGATCAGGTCAGGAAAATGAATCTAAGGTTGTAATTAAATAACTAGACAGGACGGACAGGGATCGGGGTCTAGGAGGGAAATGGATGCTGGTGAAGGTGTCGGTGGACAAGTGGATGAATGCTTTGAGAAGCGGTCGTGGAATTGCTTATAAGTGTTCGCCTTCGGGCTTCGTGCAGCGAACAACTTCCTCGGAGGGTTTAAGAGGGGGACCGGCGCAGAGATGCGCAAACGTGGAGCGGGGGATCCGTTGATGACGCGCCGTTATCGCTGGACGGGCGTTTCAGATCTACAGCCCCTGATAATCAAAAATCGCTGAGAAAGAACGCGCTAATTAATTTTAATTTAAAAACGCGTTCGCTCGGGGCGAAACGTTACACATGACCTCCTCCTGGGTAAAAATGGGAGACCACCGGTGGAGAAGACGTCCACAAGGGACCTGAGGATCTCGACACAGAAAACATTCATTTCTTTCGGAATACATTCTGGACTTATTTGGATACTTGACAGCCTTCCGGTTTCAGGACAGACTATTTGTACATTCATTCAAATTTTCAGCTGGAAGAAGATTGTATAAGCCGCGGAGCCCGGCGCACAATCTTCCGGAAACTAGTACGCACAAAAAAAAAATTCAACTTCGAGTCATCTGGTACAGAAAACAGTCGGCTTCCTTTCCACATCTTCTCCTTCAAGCTTCGGTATACCTACAAACTTTTACTGTTAGCCGGGTCTACGGGGGTAAAAGTACGCTTCAGAAGGAGAACGGTCAGTACTTTCAATCATACTAATCGCATTTTAAAATTAAACGCTCTGTTATAGGTACATTCGTTCAGGGAAAACTCTCTCACGCTTATCTGGATAGGAGAGTTTCACACTCACGGAGCGGATGCACATTTGCATTCATTCTAGAATTGCACTGTCACAAAGGCATTCATCTAGAATACATTCTGGAATCGCATTATAAATGCATTCGTCTGGATCGCATACCGTAAACCACCAGTGTTTGATGCAACGACCCCTGAGTGGCCTTCGGCGCTCAGGGTAGTGTCAACCTGGGGCACGGGGAACTGGGCTTAACCGCCTGGTTTGTGCGGATGGGGCCCCACTATAAAAACCCCCCTAATCCCAAGGTACGGTGCGCGCCGAAGGGATGCATGGCCAGGAGGCAACCTGGTCCCTAGCGACCAACCTCGGGGCACCTGGCGCACCCCGTTGTATTTAGCCCTTCACGTATGCAGGGGGCTCCGTGCGTGTCGAAACCCTTTCCCCCATACTCGTGGGAACAATATGGATAACGAAGACATATTACCTAACCTTTCCAGCGGGGATGAAGAAGCCCTGTTGAAATCACCCAAATCAGATGTGGCTGAAAAAACCATAACTGAGGAGGGAACCACCGTCGATTCGGAGGCTGATACCCTAACCTCCAAAATCGAAAAGGTGTCACTGCAACGGCTTTCTGGAGCACAGAGACGGAAAGCAGCAATCGAGAGGGCCAAAGCTCTTGGCGAACCCATACGCCATAGGAGAAAGAACCCCAAGAAACCTAACACAAACCGTGACGAGAGCTCACACGCTCCCACCGGCAGTGTTAAGAAAGGTGAAACAGCTGGCGGCTCAGGCGTACCGGCTACTACACCTTCTAAGAAAGGAGAAATAGCTGGCGGCTCAGGCGTACCGGCTACTACACTTTCTAAAAAGAGGCAGAGGTCCGACGGGAGCACACCAAACTCCCAAACCGCGACAACTGCAAAAAAGTCCTGCACTGATAATGCAGTGAGGAAAGAAACCTTTAAGGAAGCCCTTAAAGGATTAAAAATGGCTATAGCTCCTCAGGACTTCCCAGAGACACGCCTGACGGAGGAACAAGCCGAAGAAATTCAGTCCGCACTGTTGGGACAAATCCAACCCGGAAGGGAAGGAACAGGACCACAGTTCAACAGCTGCTACTTTGAAAAAGATGCAGTCATCCTCTCCTGCAAGAGCGAGGAAACGAAGTCATGGCTGACAACCACGACTCCAAACCTCCAGCTGTGGGAGGGAGCTAGGCTCAGAGTAGGACCAGCCAAGGAGATCCTGAATGCGGCCAAAGTACTTATGTGGGCTCCCAAACCCTTTAGTACCAAACCGCAGAAGGATATCCTTGATCTCCTTAAGACCCAGAACAAGGGGCTGAAGACAGAGGACTGGCGAGTCATCAACAGTGTATCGGAGCCTAAAGGCAGGACACTGATCATGTTGATCGACGAGGCATCCCTAACCACTCTCCGTAACCTGAACATGAAGCCATGTTTAGGCCTAGGCAGAGCAACATTCAGATGTTTATCTGTACCTACCCCTGAAGGACAAGATGGCGCCAGCACCAGCAAGTGTCCTGAGGCTACTGCAAGTAAACCTCCAACACAGTAGGGGAGCCACGGCTGTATTATGCAGCCGGTTACAAACCGAGGACATTGATGTGGCCCTCATCCAAGAACCATGGATAGTAAGGGGCCAAATAATGGGACTCGGACAAGCCAGAGGTGAGTTAATATACGATAAATCCTCTGATATACCCAGGACATGTATTTATGTAAGAAGGGGGGTAAAATACATGGCTCTGTACAACTTATGTTTTAGGGATCTAACAACCATTAAACTGAAACAAATCAGGGAGGGCAACGAGAGGCAGGTAGTGATATCCTCCGTATACCTTCCCTACGATGCCATCAACCCTCCACCAAGCACAGAGTTGATGGAAACTGTAACGTTCTGCGAGGCCAACCGCCTCCAGTTCTTAGCAGGCTGCGATGCCAATGCGCACAACACTGCATGGGGCAGCACGGACACAAACCAGAGAGGAACCGATCTCCTGGAATATTTGGTAAGTAATAACTTACAAATACTTAACCGAGGTAGTGAGCCCACTTTTGTAACTCGACGTCGGCAAGAAGTCATTGACATAACTCTGTCCACGGCTGGACTGCAAGACAGAGTAATACAATGGCGCGTATCTAACGAACCATCACTGTCTGATCATAGACACATTGAGTACTTCCTGGCAGATTTTGAAAAGGCAACAATAACCTATCGAAATCCCAGGAAAACTGATTGGGCTGCATACAGGGAGGAACTTCTTAGCAAGTTATCCGATGTTAAAACCCATATCCATACGCCAGCAGACATTGAGGTAATTGTGGACCAAATGAATGACGCCATACTAACCTCATATGAAAACAACTGTCCATTAAGAAAGAGACAGACCAACAGGAAGGTCATATGGTGGAATGAACACCTGGCCAACCTGAGGAAAAGAGCACGAAAACTCTTTAACAGAGCAAAAAGGAACGGAGAGTGGGGCCAACACGCCCAGGCTCTAACCGAATATAACAAAGCTCTGAGAAAAGCAAAAACAGACTCATGGAGGAGCTTCTGTGGGGACATTGAAGGCACCACAGAAACAGCACGCCTCCACAAAGTTCTGTCAAAAGACCCTTTAAATCCAGTCGGGAACATGCTAAAACCGACACAGGAATACACAACCAGTGAAAGGGAAACCCTGGAAATGCTAATTCAAGCACACTTTCCAGGAGCACTGATGGCTGATCAGGCTAACATAACATCACAGCCAGTCCCTAGCAACTTCTCAAAAAGGCCCGCGAGAGACGAGTGGAAGGTAGCTAGAGAAGTGATCAGTCACAGCAAGGTACAGTGGGCTGTAAAATCCTTCTCACCTTATAAATCACCCGGACCAGATGGAATCTTCCCCGCTCTACTGCAGCGGGGAATAGACCTTCTGGTACCGATCCTAATTAAGATCTTTCGCCTATGCCTAGCGGGAAACTACTTGCCACTGGCGTGGAGACCGATCAAGGTCGTCTTCATTCCCAAACCAGGGCGAGCATCGTACACCCTGCCAAAGGCATATAGACCGATTAGCCTAATGTCTTTCTGTCTAAAGACTATGGAAAAACTGGTAGACAGGCACATACGAGATGGGGTCTTGAAAGACAATCCCATACATCGTAGCCAATATGCATATCAACCAGGAAAATCATGTGAATCGGCACTTCACAACCTACTCAGTAGGGTAGAAATGTCGATAACCAACAAGGAAGTAGCCCTAGCTGCTTTCCTGGACATAGAGGGAGCATTTGATAATACCTCCTTCGAATCAATAATGACTGCAACCCTAAGACATGGCGTGGACGACATCACAAACAGATGGATAAAAACCATGTTAGAGGGACGCCAGATACAGGCCGATTTGGGAGAAGAATCCCTCAAGGCACGTGCTGTCAGAGGTTGTCCACAAGGGGGTGTACTATCCCCACTACTGTGGAACATGGTAGTGAACGATCTCCTGCAGACACTCAATGATGAAGGGTTCTACACCCAAGGTTATGCAGATGACATAGTCATTCTCATAAGGGGCAAGTATCCAACCATCATTGCAGCTCTCATGCAAAGGGCACTGAACATCACTCAGGCATGGTGCAATAGGGAAAACCTCAAGGTAAACCCTAGCAAAACATCTATAATACCTTTCACTAAGAAAAGAAATGTAGAGGCCTTCAACAACCTTACAATCTTTGGTGAAAGAATTCAGGTTAGCCAGGAAGTTAAATATCTGGGTATTACCCTAGATGCAAAACTAAACTGGAATGCACACCTAGACAAAATAGCAAACAAAGCAAAAATGGCCCTCATTATGGGTAGACGCATGTTTGGTAAAACATGGGGACTGAAACCAATGATGGTTCATTGGTACTACATAACAGTAGTCAGACCCGTGATATCCTATGGCACCTTGGTATGGTGGCCAAAGGTAGAACAAAAAACAGCAATTAAAAAACTATCCAGGATACAGAGACTGGCCTGTTTGTGCATCTGTGGAGTTATGAATAGCACTCCAACAGCATCTATGGAAGCTCTCTTGGGACTAACACCTCTAGACATATATCTAAAAGGGGAAGCCCAGATTGGAGCATACAGAATGAAAACCACCGGAAACTGGAACACCAACCAGGAACGGTGCGGACACAAACGGATACAGGAAGTGGGCGAAGGTAACCCCATCTTAAAAATGGGCTCAGACTACAGCCTTCCAGAGTATTCCTTTGACAAACCTTTCACTGTGAGGTACGATCGCAATGACTGGACCCAAGAAACCTCAACCCACCTGCCAAACGGGCTAGTCTGGTACACAGATGGATCCCGAACAGCAGAGGGCACGGGTGCTGGAATACATGGCGTAAGACCAAAAGAGGACATTAGTGTATCTCTTGGGACCAAAGCCACAGTCTTTCAAGCTGAAATCTTTGCTATAATGCAATGCGTCCAGGAAAATGCAAAACGCGGGTATTCCCAACAACGCATAAGCATACTTTCTGACAGTCAAGCGGCACTGAAAGCGCTTGAATCACCTCGTGTAAGCTCTGTGCTAACAAGAGAATGCTTAAATCACCTGACACTCCTAGCTGAAAAGAACACTGTTCAGCTCATTTGGGTGCCAGGGCACACAGGGATAGAGGGAAACGAAGCGGCAGACGCCCTCGCAAAAGCTGGTGCATCTACCCCATTTATAGGCCCAGAACCTGTATTTGGTATACCCAAACAAAGCATCCGAACAGCGATAGAAAAATGGACCGTTAGACAACACGCTTCTCGCTGGGATGCCACACAGGGACAAACACTGGGGAAGGAAATAATTAGAACGCCTTCTCGCAGACTAACAACCGATGTACTCCATCTAGGACGAACTCAGATCAGACGGCTGGTAGGACTAGTCACAGGACACTGCCACCTGAGAAAACACCTACACAAAATAGGCATATACAGAGGGGACATACTCTGTAGATTATGTCAGGAAGAGGAGGAGACAGCCTCACACATAATCTTCGACTGTCCAGCGTTACTCCGCAAAAGACAGCAACTTTTCGGGGGAACTCCACACGGAGCAGCTCTCACACACGAGCACCTCGTAAAACACCTCCTACAACTCGTTGAAGGTGCAGATCTATTTTAATAGGGTCAGGGGGGGCACAAAAGACCACAGAGTCGAAGTGCAAAACTGGGCTCACTACTAACCCATCTAAATCCCTGCTTTTAATCAATCAATCAATCAATCAATCTGGAACGCTCTCTGGCGCTTATCTGGATTAAGCGCAGAGTTACAAACTCACGGAGCTGATGCACAGTTGCGGTCTCAACATGTGATCACACTAGTAGGAGCTTACGGAGCTGATGCAGTTGCGGTATCAACCTACATTCCTGCTGGGAGATTCTGAGTGTGCGAAAGGATTCGGGGTTCAGGATAACCTTCTTTCACAACACAATCTCTCTAGGGAAAAATTCAGAGGCCGCGGAGCCCGGCGTAAAATTTTCAACACAACGGCGCACAGGACTCACCTCCAAACGGGTTTCATGGTAAGTTTTCACGCTCACTACGGCGGCATTCACACAAACTTACATGATTCTTTCTTTCCAGACTCACCAGGCACTTACATGCAGCTTCCTGCGGCTCTGGGACTGAAAAACTGGCCTTCTGCTGCCATCTTCTTCATCTGGGATTCGCTCGGGTGCCTCGGGAACGCCAGGAACGTGTCAGCTGATGAGGCTGACCCCTGAGGGTTTCAGAAGGATTTACGGACTAGACAGGGTTTCTGGGAGATCTTATCTAGATTACACAGGATTTCGGACAAGGAACTTGGAATCTTAGGCTGGACATTACGGGTTCTGGCTGGTTTTCGGCTGCGGTGGATTTCCTATGCTGTAACAGGTTTTATAAAATATTTAAATTACAAGATTTTAATCGGATATTTTCCAGGTATATCCCGGGTGCTAATCTAGTGTTTGCTACTCTTTATGTATATCTGGTCTGCTGCTCGGGCGACATATAATATTCCACCCTTGTGCTCATTAAGGGTATAAAGATAATTTACTAATTAACTTTCTGGTAGCTAGTCTTGTCGGAGACAGGGTCGAGATTTCCAGATATACATAAGAAGCGTAGCAAACCAAACACAGGATAGTTTTAAACAATTTAATATTGGTGCTCAGAACTATTTACAAACGTAATCATAATTGTATAATTGTAAATGAACATGTATTTGGAAAATAAAAATAATCTACGGTCTTCCGTCGCTCCTTGTCCCCTTGTCGCTGCAACCCGTCGTACAGCCGTGTGAACGGTGGTTTCTGGATAGCCCCCTCAGGAATTCTTGCGGGGACGCCTCTGGTAACTTCGGGACCGGCTTTAAGACAGGTCCGCGTTCTTCACTTGGCCCTCAGCGACAGAGTTTCTGGCACATGTTGCTGTAATGACAGGTTAATTAACTAGATATCACATTCTCGCTTACGTGCCGGCGGTTTCTTAAGGGATTGGCCCTTAATCGGAGAATTCGTGGCGTGATGTTTTAGTGTAAAGTGCGGAGCCACGAAGATTCGCTGGAGAGATTCACCTGGTGAATGTCCTTGACCTAGCTGTTGTTGCGTAGGAGTTGACCTCGGGCTTCTCTAGTAAGTAGAATTCTGTAGGCTAATATAAACATTAACCAACTCTTTCGAGGGGAGCAATTTAGTAATTATACGGGCTTTTGAACTAGATATTACGAGACGCTATTGTCATATGTTAATTGCATGAACTTTGGTGAACTAATTATTTGCAAGACGATATTTAGGTTGTTTGCTAAGCAAGTTATTTACATAGACGGGCTCAGCGGTCTCTGAGTTGAGTCGTCGCCGGCCGACACGTCTTAATGATTTGTAAATTAACTTATTAACAAAATAGGGGTTTCTTTAATTACTTTATATAGACGGGCCTAGCGGTCTCTTAATAGAGTCGTCGCCGGCAAACACGTCTTAATGATTTAGCGAATTAACTTATTAACAACCAGGGGTTTCTTTAATTAATGGATCTCGGGGATACAAGTTAAGATAAGGGCAGAACGGCGGAGCGGCTCTCAGGCGAACTTCGTCCCGTACCAATTCTGCAGGATATGGGACAGGTTTCAGGTTGCAATCGTGAAGGCGGCCTTCTCGTTGAAGAAGTCTTCGCCCATCGCCGACTACGGATCAGGTCAGAAAAATGAATCTAAGGTTGTAATTAAATAACTAGACAGGACGGACAGGGATCGGGGTCTAGGAGGGAAATGGATGCTGGTGAAGGTGTCGGTGGACAAGTGGATGAATGCTTTGAGAAGCGGTCGTGGAATTGCTTATAAGTGTTCGCCTTCGGGCTTCGTGCAGCGAACAACTTCCTCGGAGGGTTTAAGAGGGGGACCGGCGCAGAGATGCGCAAACGTGGAGCGGGGGATCCGTTGATGACGCGCCGTTATCGCTGGACGGGCGTTTCAGATCTACAGCCCCTAATAATCAAAAATCGCTGAGAAAGAACGCGCTAATTAATTTTAATTTAAAAACGCGTTCGCTCGGGGCGAAACGTTACAAGCTGTGTATAATAGCCTTACTGCAACCGAAACGCTAAAAGTGCTGCTGAAATAAATAATTAGTACACCAAAAGCAGCTTGCAACGTCGCATATTGCTTTCTAACTCGTTGAAAACTTCATATTAGCACTTACGAATGCTTCTAGGCACGTTTAGGTGTGTTTCAATATGAATCCAATCGAAAGAAAAATTCAAACACTCTGTATTCAAATAATTCGTTATTTTGTTTATGTTAGAGGGAAATGTAAGGGTTCTGAACACCTATAAACATAGCTAGCAGTGTATAATAGCCTAACTGCTACCGAAACGCTGAAAGTGCTGCTTAAATATTTAATAAGTACACCAAAAGCATCTCGCAACGTCTCATATTCCATTCAAACTGGTTGAAAACCTCATATTAACACTTACGAAGGTTTCTAGGCACACTTAGGTGTGAATCAATATAAAATCAATCGAAACAAAAATTCAAGCATTCTGTATTCAAATAATTCGTTATTTTGATTATGTTAGAGGGCAATTTAAGGGTTCTGAACACTTATAAACCTAGCTAGCTGTGTATAATAGCTTAACTGCAACCGAAACGCTAAAAGTGCTGCTTAAATAAATAATTATTAAACCGAAAGCATCCCGCTGTGTAACAAATTGCCTTCAAACTGGATGAAAACCTCATGTTAGCACTTACGAAGGCTTCTAGATGCACTTTAGTGTGTTTAATATGAATACAAACGAAACAAATTTTTAAGTATTCTGTATTCAAATAGTTCGTTATTTTGTTTAAGTCAGAGAGCAATTTAAGGGTTCTGAACACCTATAAACCTAGCTAGCTGTGTATAATAGCTTAACTGCAACCGAAGCGCTAAAAGTGCTGCTTAAATAAATAATTAGTACACCGAAAGCATCTCGCTGTGTCACAAATTGCATTCAAATTGGATGAAAACCTCATGTTAGCACTTACGAAGGCTTCTAGGCACGCTTAGGTGTGATTTAATATGAATCCAATCGATACAAAGATTCAAAGATTTTGTATTCAAATAATTCGTTATGTTGTTTAAGTTGGAGAGTAGTTTAAGGGTTCTGAACACCTAAATACTTAGCTAGCTGTGTATAATAGCCTTACTGCAACCGAAACGATAAAAGTGCTGCTTAAATAAATAATTAGTACACCGAAAGCATCTCGCTGTGTCACAAATTGCATTCAAACTGGATGAAAACCTCATGTTAGCACTTACGAAGGCTTCTAGGCACGCTTAGGTGTGATTTAATATGAATCCAATCGATACAAAGATTCAAAGATTTTGTATTCAAATAATTCGTTATGTTGTTTAAGTTGGAGAGTAATTTAAGGGTTCTGAACACCTATAAACAAAGCTAGCAGTGTATAATAGCCTAAATACAACCGAAACGCTGAACGTGCTGCTTAAATAAATAATAAGTACACCAAAAGCATTTTGCAACGTCACATAGTGCATTCAAACTGGTTCAAAACCACATATTAGCACTTACAAAGGCTTCTGGGCACGCTTAGGTGTAATTCAATATGAATCGCATCGAGAGAAAAATTCAAACATTCTGTATTCAAATAATTCCTTATTTTGCTTAAGTTAGAGAGCTACTTAAGGGTTCTGAACACCTATAAACATAGCTAGCAGTGTATAATAGCCTAAATGCAACCGAAACGCTGAACGTGCTGTTTAAATAAATAATAAGTACACCAAAAGCATCTCGCAACGTCACATATTGCATTCAAACTGGTTGAAAACCTCATGTTAGCACTTACGAAGGCTTTTAGGGACGCTTAGGTGTGATTCAATATGAATCCAATCGATACAAAGATTCAAAGATTCTGTATTCAAATAATTCGTTATTTTGTTTATGTTAGAGAGCAATTTATGGGTTCTGAACACCTATATACTTAGCTAGATGTGTATAATAGCCTTACTGCAACCGAAAAGCTAAAAGTGCTGCTTAAATAAATAATTAGTCCACCGAAAACATCTCGTTGTGTCACAAATTGCATTCAAACTGGATGAAAACCTCATGTTAGCACTTACGAAGGCTTCTAGGCACGCTTAGGTTTGACTCAATACGAATCCAAGCGATGCAAAAATTCAAACATTCTGTATTCAAATAATTCGTTATTTTGTTTATGTTAGAGGGCAATTTAAGGGTTCTGAACACCTATAAACATTGCTAGCAGTGTATAATAGCCTAACTGCAACCGAACCGCTGAAAGTGCTGCTTAAATAAATAATTAGTACAAGGAAGGCATCTCGAAGTGTCACATATTGCATTCAAACTGGTTGAAAACCCCATATTAGCATTTACGAAAGCTTCTGGGCATGCTTACGTGTAATTCAATATGAATCGAATCGAGAGAAAAAAACAAACATTCTGTATTCAAATAATTCGTTATTTTGTTTAAGTTAGAGAGCAATTTAAGGATTCTGAACACCTATAAACTTAGCTAGCTGTGTATAATGGCCTAACTGCAACCGAAACGCTAAAAATGCTGCTTAAATAAATAATTAGTACAAGGAAGGCATCTCGCAGTGTCACATATTGCATTCAAACTGGATGAACCCCTCATTTTAGCACTTACGAAGGCTTCTAGATGCACTTTAGTGTGTTTAATATGAATCCAATCGAAACAAAAATTCAATTATTCTGTATTCAAATAGTTCGTTATTTTGTTTATGTTAGACAGCAATTTAAGGGATCTGAGCACCTATAATCTTAGCTAGCTGTGTATAATAGCTTAACTTCAACCGAAACGCTAAAAGTGCTGCTTAAATAAATAATTAGTACACCGAAAGCATCTCGCTGTGTCACAAATTGCATTCAAACTGGATGAAAATCTCATGTTAGCACTTACGAAGGCTTCTAGGCACGCTTAGGTGTGATTTAATATGAATCCAATCGATACAAAGTTTCAAAGATTCTGTATTCAAATAATTCGTTATTTTGTTTATGTTAGACAGTAATTTAAGGGTTCTGAACACCTATATACTTAGCTAGCTGTGTATAATAGCCTTACTGCAACCGAAACGCTAAAAGTGCTGCTTAAATAAATAATTAGTTCACCGAAAGCATCTCGCAGTGTAAAAAATTGCATTAAAACTGGATGAAAACTTCATATTAGCACTTACGAAGAGTTCTAGGCACGCTTAGGTGTAACTCAATATGAATCCAATCGAGAGAAAAATTCGAACATTTTGTATTTAAATAATTCGTTATTTTGTTTATGTTAGAGAGCAATTTAAGGGTTCTGAACACCTATATACTTAGCTAGCTGTCTATAATAGCCTAACTGCAACCGAAACGCTAAAAGTGCTGCTTAAATGAATAATTAGTACACCGAAAGCATCTCGCTGTGTCACAAATTGCATTCAAACTGGATGAAAACCTCATGTTAGCACTTACGAAGGCTTCTAGGCACGCTTACGTGTGATTTAATATGAATCCAATCGATACAAAGATTCAAAGATTCTGTATTCAAATAATTCGTTATTTTGTTTATGTTAGAGAGCAATTTAAGGGTTCTGAACACCTATATACTTAGCTAGCTGTGTATGATAGCCTTACTGCAACCGAAACGCTAAAAGTGCTGCTTAAATAAATAATTAGTTCACCGAAAGCATCTCGCAGTGTCACAAATTCATTAAAACTGGATGAAAACTTCATATTAGCACTTACGAAGAGTTCTAGGCACGCTTAGGTGTAATTCAATATGAACCCAATCGAGAGAAAAATTCGAACATTTTGTATTCAAATAATTCGTTATTTTGTTTATGTTAGAGTGCAATTTAAGGGTTCTGAACACCTATATACTTAGCTAGCTGTGTATAATAGCCTAACTGCAACCGAAACGCTAAAAGTGCTGCTTAAATGAATAATAAGTACAAGGAAGGCATCTCGCAGTGTCACATTTTGCATTTAAACTGGATGAAAACCATATATTAGCACTTACGAAGGCTTCTAGACGCACCTTAGTGTGTTTAATATGAATCCAATCGAAACAAAAATTCAATTATTCTGTATTCAAGTAGTTCGTTATTTTGTTTATGTTAGAGAGCAATTTAAGGGTTCTGAACACCTATATACTTAGCTAGCTGTGTATAATAGCCTAACTGCAACCTAAACGCTAAAAGTGCTGCTTAAATGAATAATAAGTACAAGGAAGGCATCTCGCAGTGTCACATTTTGCATTTAAACTGGATGAACCCCTCATTTTAGCACTTACGAAGGCTTCTAGACGCACTTTAGTGTGTTTAATATGAATCCAATCGAAACAAAAATTCAATTATTCTGTATTCAAATAGTTCGTTATTTTGGTTATGTTAGACAGCAATTTAAGGGATCTGAGCACCTATAATCTTAGCTAGCTATGTATAATAGCTTAACTTCAACCGAAACGCTAAAAGTGCTGCTTAAATAAATAATTAGTACACCGAAAGCATCTCGCTGTGTCACAAATTGCATTCAAACTGGATGAAAACCTCATGTTAGCACTTAAGAAGGCTTCTAGGCACGCTTAGGTGTGATTTAATATGAATCCAATCGATACAAAGATTCAAAGATTCTGTATTCAAATAATTCGTTATCTTGTTTATGTTAGACAGTAATTTAAGGGTTCTGAACACCTATATACTTAGCTAGCTGTGTATAATAACCTTACTGCAACCGAAACGCTAAAAGTGCTGCTTAAATAAATAATAAGTACACCAAAAGCATCTCGCAACGTCACATATTGCATTCTAACAGGTTGAAAACCTCATATTAGCACTTACGAAGGCTTCTAGGCACGCTTAGGTGTGTTTCAATATGAATCCAATCGAAACAAAAATTCAAACATTCTGTATTCAAATAATTCGTTATCTTGTTTAAGTTAGAGAGCAATTTAAAGGTTCTGAACACCTATAAACATAGCTAGCAGTGTATAATAGCCTAAATGCAACCGAAACGCTGAACGTGCTGCTTAAATAAATAATAAGTACACCAAAAGCATTTTGCAACGTCACAAATTGCATTCAAACTGGATGAAAACCTCATGTTAGCACTTACGAAGGCTTCTGGGCACGCTTAGGTGTAATTCAATATGAATCGAATCGAAAGAAAAATTCAAATATTCTGTATTCAAATAATTCCGTATTTTGTTTAAGTTAGAGAGCAATTTAAGGGTTCTGAACACCTATAAACATAGCTAGCAGTGTATAATAGCCTAACTGCAACCGAAACGCTGAACGTGCAGCTTAAATAAATAATAAGTACATTAAAAGCATCTCGCAACGTCACATATTGCATTCAAACTGGTTGAAAACCTCATATTAACACTTACGAAGGTTTCTAGGCACGCTTAGGTGTGATTCAATATGAAACCAAGCGATACAAAAATTTAAACATTCTGTATTCAAATAATTCGGTATTTTGTTTATGTTAAAGGGCAATTTAAGGGTTTTGAACACCTATAAACATAGCTATCAGTGTATAATAGCCTATCTGCAACCGAAACGCTGAACGTGCTGCTTAAATAAATAATAAGTACACCAAAAGCATCTCGCAACGTCACATATTGCATTCAAACTGGTTGAAAACCTCATATTAACACTTACGAAGGTTTCTAGGCACGCTTCGGTGTGAATCAATATGAAATCAATCGAAACAAAAATTCAAACATTCTGTATTCAAATAATTCGTTATTTTGTGTATGTTAGAGGGCAATTTAAGGGTTCTGAACACCTATAAACATAGCTAGCAGTGTATATTAGCCTAACTGCAACCGAAACGCTGAAAGTGCTGCTTAAATAAATATTTAGTACACCAAAAGCATCTTGCAGTTCAACTAATGCATTTACACTAGATAAAAACGTCATATTAGCACTTACGAAGGCTTCTAGGAACACTTAGGTGTGATTCAATATGAATCCAATAGAAAGAAAAATTCATACATTCTGTATTCAAATAATTCGTTAATTTGTTTAGGTTAGAGAGGAATTAAAGGGTTCTGAACTCATATAAACAATGCTAGCTGTGTATAATAGCCTAACTGCAACCGAAACGCTGAACGTGCAGCTTAAATAAATAATAAGTACATTAAAAGCATCTCGCAACGTCACATATTGCATTCAAACTGGTTGAAAACCTCATATTAACACTTACGAAGGTTTCTAGGCACGCTTAGGTGTGATTCAATATGAAACCAAGCGATACAAAAATTTAAACATTCTGTATTCAAATAATTCCTTATTTTGTTTATGTTAGAGAACAATTTATGGGTTCTGAACACCTATAGACATAGCTAGCAGTGTATAATAGCCTAACTGCAACCGAAACGATGAAAGTGCTGCTTAAATAAATAATAATTACACCAAAAGCATCTCGCAACTTCACATATTGCATTCAAACTGGTTGAAAACCTCATGTTAACACTTACGAAGGTTTCTAGGCACGCTTAGGTGTGAATCAATATGAAATCAATCGAAACAAAAATTCAAACATTCTGTATTCAGATAATTCGTTATTTATTCCTTTATTTGCCATATTGTAGAACCGAATTAAGAAAGAATTCGCCTATAATTAATATGTGTTATATAACTAACAAAATTATAATAACGTATAAATATCAATATTTTTGAAATGTCATTCAAAACTTTTAAAAACTAAATACTGAAATTGTATGATGCATAAAATAACATTGGTGAGTGAGATTGCTTCAGCTCTGATTAACGGTATCTATTTCATTTTATGATTTATATATATATAAGCGTGGAATATTGTAAACTGGTAAACACAAACAATGTAATTGGGCATATGCCCGTTTTGTTTGTTTAATCTTAAATAAATAAATAAATAAACAATGCTAGCTGTGTATAATAGCCTAACTGCAACCGAAACGCTAAAAGTGCTGCTTAAATAAATAATAAGTACACCAAAAGCACCTCGCAGTGTCACATATTGCATTCAAACTGGATGAAAACCTCATATTAGCACTTACGAAGGCTTCTAGGCACGTTTAGGTGTGTTTCAATATGAATCCAATCGAAACAAAAATTCAAACCCTCTGCATTCAAATAATTCGTTATTTTGTTTATGTTAGAGGGCAATTTAAGGGTTCTCAAAACCTATAAACATAGCTAGCTTTGTATAATAGCCTAACTGCAACCGAAACGCTGAAAATGTTGCTTAAATAAATAATAAGTACACCAATAGCATCTCGCAGTGTCAGATAATTTATTTACAGTAGATAAAAACATCATATTAGCACTTACGAAGGCTTCTAAGAACGCTTAGGTATGATTCAATATGAATCCAATCGAAAGAAAAATTCAAACATTCTGTATTCAAGTAATTCGTTATTTTGTTTATGTTAGAGAGCAATTTAAGTGTTCTGAACTCCTATAAACAACTCTAGCTGTGTATAATAGCCTAACTGCAATCGAAACGCTAAAAGTGCTGCTTAAATAAATAATAATTACACTAAAAGCACTTCGCAGTGTCACATATTGCATTCAAACTGGATGAAAACCTCATATTACCACTTATAAAGGTTTCTAGGCACGCTTAGGTATGATTCAATATAAATCGAATTGAAACAAAAATTCAAACATTCTGTATTCAAATAATTCCTTATTTTGTTTATGTTAGAGAACAATTTAAGGGTTCTGAACACCTATTATATTCCTGCACTAATGTGTAGACCTCGCCCATTTCTTTATTTGCCATATTGTAGAACCGAATTAAGAAAGAATTCGCCTATAGTTAATATGTGTTATATAACTAACAAAACTATAATAACGTATAAATATCAATATTCTTGAAATGTCATTTAAAACTTTTAAAAACTAAATACTGAAGTTGTATGATGCATAAAATAACATTGGTGAGTGAGATTGCTTCAGCTCTGATTAACGGTTTCTATTTCATTTTATGATTTATATATATATAAGCGTGGAATATTGTAAACTGGTAAACACAAACAATGTAATTGGGCAAATGCCCGTTTTGTTTGTTTAATCTTAAATAAATAAATAAATAAACAATGCTAGCTGTGTATAATAGCCTAACTGTAACCGAAACGCTAAAAGTGCTGCTTAAATAATAAATAAGTACCCTAAAAGCACCTCGCAGTGTCACATATTGCATTCAAACTGGATAAAAACCTCATATTAGCACGCTTAGGTGTGTTTCAATATGAATCCAATCGAAAGAAAAATACAAATAATCTGTATACAAATAATTCGTTATATTGTTTAAGTTAGAGAAAAATTTAAGGGTTCTGGACACCTATAAACTTAGCTAGCTGTGTATGAAAGCCTAACTGCACCCGAAACGCTAAAAGTGCTTCTTAAATAAATAATTAGTACACCGAAAGCATCTCGCAGTGTCACATATTGCATTCAAACTGGATGAAAACCTCATATTAGCACTTCCGAAGGCTTCTAGGCACGCTTAGGTGTGTTTCAATATGAATCCAATCGAAACAAAAATTCAAACATTCTGTATTCAAATAATTCGTTATTTTGTTTAAGTTAGAGTGCAATTGAAGGATTCTGAACACCTATAAACTTAGCTAGCTGTGTATAATGGCCTAACTGCAACCGAAGCGCTGAAAATGCTGCTTAAATAAATAATGAGTACACTAAAAGCATCTCGCAGTGTCAGATAATGTATTTACACTAGATAAAAACGTCATATTAGCACTTACGAAGGGTCTAGGCACGCTTAGGTGTGATTGAATATCAATCCAATCGAAAGAAAAATTCATATATTCTGTATTCAAATAATTCGTTATTTTGTTTATGTTAGATAGCAATTTAAGGGTTCTGAACACCTATAAACTTAGCTAGCTGTGTATAATGGCCTAACTGCAACCGAAGCGCTGAAAATGCTGCTTAAATAAATAATGAGTACACTAAAAGCATCTCGCAGTGCCAGATAATGTATTTACACTAGATAAAAACGTTATATTAGCACTTACGAAAGCTTCCAGGCACGCTTAGGTGTGTTTCAATATGAATCCAATCGAAAGTAAAATACATCAATCTGTATTCAAATAATTCGTTATTTTGTTGATGTTGGAAAGCAATTTCAGAGCTTTAAACGAAAACCTCATATTAGCACTTACGAAGACTTCTAGGCACGTTTTAGTGTGTTTCAATATGAACCCATTGAAACAAAAATTCAAACACTCTGTATTCAAATAATTCGTTATTTTGTTTATGTTAGAGAGCAATTTAGGGGTTCTGAACACCTATAAACTTAGCTAGCAGTGTATAATAGCCTAACTGCAACGGAAACGCTGAAAGTGCTGCTTAAATAGATAATAAGTACACCAAAAGCATCTCGCAACGTCACATATTGCTTTCAAACTGGATGAAAACCTCATACTATCACGTGCGAAGGCTTTTAGGAATGCTTAGGTGTGTTTCAATATGAATCCAATCGAAAGAAAAATTCAAACACTCTGTATTCAAATAATTCGCTATTTTGTTTAAGTTAGAGGGCAATTTAAGGGTTTTGAACACCTATAAACTTAGGTAGCAGTGTATAATAGCCTAACTGCAACCGAAACGCTGAAACTGCTGCTAAAATGAATAATAAGTAGACCAAAAGTATCTCGCAACGTCACATATTGCATTAAAACTGGTTGAAAACCTAATGTTAGCAATTACGAAGGCTTCTAGGCACGCTTAGGTGTGATTCAATATGAATCCAATTGAAAGAAAAATTAAATCATTCTGTTTTCAAATAATTCGTATTGAGTTAAGTTAAAGAGCAATTTAAGGGTTCTGGTGACCTAGCTAGCTGTGTATAACTGTCTAACTACAACCGAAACCCTAAAATTGCTGCTTAATTGAATAATAAGTACACCAAAAGCATTTTGCAGTGTCACATATTGCATTCAAACTGGATGAAAACCTCATATTAGTACTTACGGAGGCTTCTAGGCACACTTAGGTGTGCTTCAATATGAATCCAATCGAAAGAAAAATTCAAACACTCTGTATTCAAATAGTTCGTTGTTTTGTTTATGTTAGAGAGCAATTTCAGAGCTCTAAACACCTATAAACATGGCTAGCTCTGTATAATAGCCTAACTGCAACCGAAACGCTAAAAGTGCTGCTTAAATGAATAATAAGTACACCAAAAGACGACCGCGTCACATATTGCATTCAAACTGGTTAAAAACCTTATATTAGCACTTACGAAGGCTTCTTGGTACAGTTAGGTGTGATTCAATGTGAATCCAATCGAAAGAAATATTAAAACATTCTGTTTTTAAATAATTCGTTATTTTGTTTATGTTAGAGAGCAATTTAAGGGTTCTGAACACCTGTAAACATAGCTAGCTGTGTATAATAGCCTAACTAAGGGTTCTGAACATATATAAAATTAGCTAGCTGTGTATAATAGCCTAAATGCAACAGAAACGCTAAGAGTGCTGCTTAAATAAATAATTATTACACCGAAAATATCGCGCAGTGTCACATATTGCATACAAACTGGATGATAACGTCATATTATCACTTACGAATGTTTCTAGGTGTGTTTCAATATGAATCCAATCGAAACAAAGTTTCAAACATTCTGTATTCAAATAATTCGTAATTTTGTTTATGTTAGAGGTTAATTTAAGGGTTCTGGACACCTATAAACTTCGCTAGCTGTGTATAATAGCCTAACTGCAACCGAAACGCTAAATGTGCTGCTTAAATAAATAATTAGAACACCGAAAGCATCTCGCAGAGTCACATATTGCCTTAAAACTGGATGAAAACCTCTTATTAGCGCTTACGAAGGCTTCTATGCACGCTTAGGTGTGATTCAATATGAATCCAATCGAAAGAAAAATTCAAACATTCTGTATGTAAATCATTGGTTGTTTTGTTTATGTTACAGGGCAATTTAAGGGTTCTGAACACCTATAAACATAGCTAGCTGTGTATAATGGCCTAACTGCAACCGAAGCGCTGAAAGTGCAGCTTAAATAAATAATAAGTACACCAAAACCATCTCGCAACTTCACATATTGCATTCAAACTGGTTGAAAACCTCATATTAGCACTTACGAAAGCTTCTAGGCACGCTTAGGTGTGATTCAATATGAGTCCAATCGAAAGAAAAATTCAAACATTCTGTTTTCAAATAATTCGTTATTTTGTTTAAGTTAGGGAGCAATTTAAGGGATATGAACACCTATAAACTTAACTAGCTGTGTATAATAGCCTAACTGCAACCGAAACGCTAAAGGTGCTGCTTAAATGAATAATAAGTACACCAAAAGCATCTCGCAACGTCACATATTGCATTCGAACAGGTTGAAAACCTCATATTAGCACTTACGAATGCTTCTAGGCACGCTTAGGTGTGTTTCAATATGAATCCAATCGAAACAAAAATTCAAACATTCTGTTTCAAATGATTCGTTATTTCGTTTACGTTAGAGAGCAATTTAAGGGTTCTAAACACCTATAAACTTAGCTAGCTGTGTATAATAGCCTAACTGCAACCGAAACGCTAAAAGTGCTGCTTAAATAAATAATAAGTACACCAAAAGCATCTCGCAACGTCACATATTGCATTCTAACAGGTTGAAAACCTCATATTAGCACTTACAAAGGCTTCTAGGCACGTTTAGTTGTGTTTCAATATGAATCCAATCGAAACAAAAATTCAAACATTCTGTATTCAAATGATTCGTTATTTTGTTTACGTTAGAGAGCAATTTAAGGGTTCTAAACACCTATAAACTTAGCTAGCTGTGTATAATAGCCTAACTGCAACCGAAACGCTAAAAGTGCTGCTTAAATAAATAATAAGTACACCAAAAGCATCTAGCAACGTCACATATTGCATTCTAACAGGTTGAAAACCTCATATTAGCACTTACGAAGGCTTCTAGGCACGCTTAGGTGTGATTCAATATGAATCCAATCGAAAGAAAAATTCAAACATTCTGTATTCAAATAATTCGTTATTTTGTTTAAGTTAGAGAGCAATTTAAGGGTTTTGAACACTTATAAACTTAGCTAGCTGTGTATAATAGCCTAACTGCAACCGAAACGCTGAAAGTTCTGCTTAAATAAATAATAAGTACACCAAAACCATCTCGCAACTTCACATATTGCATTCAAACTGGTTGAAAACCTCATATTAACACTTACGAAAGCTTCTAGGCACGCTTAGGTGTGTTTCAATATGAATCCAATCGATACAATAATTCAATCATTCTGTTTTCAAATAATTCGTAATTTTGTTTAAGTTAGAGAGCAATTTAAGTGATCTGAACACCTATAAACTTAACTAGCTGTGTATAATAGCCTAACTACAACCGAAACGCTGAAAGTTCTGCTTAAATAAATAATAAGTACACCAAAACCATCTCGCAACTTCACATATTGCATTCAAACTGGTTGAAAACCTCATATTAGCACTTACGAAAGCTTCTAGGCACGCTTAGTTGTGATTCAATAGGAATCCAATCGAAAGAAAAATTCAAACATTCTGTTTTCAAATAATTCGTTATTTTGTTTAAGTTAGAGAGCAATTTAAGGGATCTGAACACCTATAAACTTAACTAGCTGTGTATAATAGCCTAACTGCAACCGAAACGCTAAAAGTGCTGCTTAAATGAATAATAAGTACACCAAAAGCATCTTGCAACGTCACATATTGCATTGAAACAGGTTGAAAACCTCATATTAGCACTGACGAAAGCTTCTAGGCACGCTTAGGTGTGTTTCAATATGAATCCAATCGAAACAAAAATTCAAACATTCTGTATTCAAATGATTCGTTATTTTGTTTACGTTAGAGGGCAATTTAAGGGTTCTAAACACCTATAAACTTAGCTAGCTGTGTATAATAGCCTAACTGCAACCGAAACGCTAAAAGTGCTGCTTAAATAAATAATAAGTACACCAAAAGCATCTCGCAACGTCACATATTGCATTCTAACAGGTTGAAAACCTCATATTAGCACTTACGAAGGCTTCTAGGCACGCTTAGGTGTGTTTCAATATGAATCCAATCGAAACAAAAATTCAAACATTCTGTATTCAAATAATTCGTTATTTTGTTTAAGTTAGAGTGCAATTGAAGGATTATGAACACCTATAAACTTAGCTAGCTGTGTATAATAGCCTAACTGTACCGAAACGCTAAAGGTGCTGCTTAAATAAATAATTAGTACACCGAAAGCACCTTGCAGTGTCACATATTGCGTTCAAATGGGATGAAAACCTCATATTAGCGCTTACGAAGGCTTCTAGGCACGCTTAGGTGTGATTCAATATGAATCCAATCGAAAGAAAAATTCAAACATTCTGTTTTCAAATAATTCGTTATTTTGTTTAAGTTAGAGAGCAATTTAAGGGATCTGAACACCTATAAACTTAATTAGCTGTGTATAATAGCCTAACTACAACCGAAACGCTGAAAGTTCTGCTTAAATAAATAATAAGTACACCAAAACCATCTCGCAACTTCACATATTGCATTCAAACTGGTTGAAAACCTCATATTAGCACCTACGAAAGCTTCTAGGCACGCTTAGGTGTGATTCAATATGAATCCAATCGAAAGAAAAATTCAAGCATTCTGTTTTCAAATAATTCGTTATTTTGTTTAAATTACAGAGCAATTTAAGATATCTGAACACCTATAAACTTAACTAGCTGTGTATAATAGCCTAACTGCAACCGAAACGCTAAAAGTGCTGCTTAAATGAATAATTAGTACACCGAAAGCACCTTGCAGTGTCACATATTGCGTTCAAACGGGATGACAACCTCATATTAGCGATTACGAAGGCTTCTAGGCACGCTTAGGTGTGATTCAATATGAATCCAACGAAAGAAAAATTCAAACATTCTGTATTTAAATGATTCGTTATTTTGTTTAAGTTAGAGTGCAATTTAAGGATTCTGAACACCTATAAACTTAGCTAGCTGTGTATAATAGCCTAACTGCAACCGAAACGCTAAAGGTGCTGCTTAAATAAATAATTAGTACACCGAAAGCACCTTGCAGTGTCACATATTGCGTTCAAACGGGATGACAACCTCATATTAGCGATTACGAAGGCTTCTAGGCACGCTTAGGTGTGATTCAATATGAATCCAACGAAAGAAAAATTCAAACATTCTGTATTCAAATAATTCGTTATTTTGTTTAAGTTAGAGTGCAATTTAAGGATTCTGAACACCTAGAAACTTAGCTAGCTGTGTATAATAGCCTAACTGCAACCGAAACGCTAAAAGTGCTGCTTAAATTAATAATAAGTACACCAAAAACATCTCGCAACGTCACATATTGCATTCGAACAGGTTGAAAACCTCATATTAACACTTACGAAAGCTTCTAGGCACGCTTAGGTGTGTTTCAATATGAATCCAATCGAAACAAAAATTCAAACATTCTGTATTCAAATGATTCGTTATTTTGTTTATGTTAGAGGGCAATTTAAGGGTTCTAAACACCTATAACCTTAGCTAGCTGTGTATAATAGCCTAACTGCAACCGAAACGCTAAAAGTGCTGCTTAAATAAATAATAAGTACACCAAAAGCATCTCGCAACGTCACATATTGCATTCGAACAGGTTGAAAACCTCATATTAGCACTTACGAAGGCTTCTAGGCACGCTTAGGTGTGATTCAATATGAATCCAACGAAAGAAAAATTCAAACATTCTGTATTCAAATAATTCGTTATTTTGTTTAAGTTAGAGTGCAATTTAAGGATTCTGAACACCTAGAAACTTAGCTAGCTGTGTATAATAGCCTAACTGCAACCGAAACGCTAAAAGTGCTGCTTAAATTAATAATAAGTACACCAAAAACATCTCGCAACGTCACATATTGCATTCGAACAGGTTGAAAACCTCATATTAACACTTACGAAAGCTTCTAGGCACGCTTAGGTGTGTTTCAATATGAATCCAATCGAAACAAAAATGCAAACATTCTGTATTCAAATGATTCGTTATTTTGTTTATGTTAGAGGGCAATTTAAGGGTTCTAAACACCTATAAACTTAGCTAACTGTGTATAATAGCCTAACTGCAACCGAAACGCTAAGAGTGCTGCTTAAATAAATAATTAGTACACCGAAAGCATCTCGCAGAATCACATATTGCGTTCAAACTGGATTAAAACCTCATATTAGCGCTTACGAAGGCTTCTATGCACGCTTAGGTGTGATTCAATATTAATCCAATCAAAGAAGAATACAAACAATCTTTATTCAAATAATTCGTTATTATGTTTAAGTTAGAGACAATTTAAGGGTTCTGAACACCAATAAACCTAGCTAGCTGTGTATAATAGCATAACTGCAACCGAATCGCTAAAAGTGCTGCTTAAATAAATAGTTAGTACACCGAAAGCATCTCGCAGAGTCACATATTGCGTTCAAACTGGATTAAAACCTCATATTAGCGCTTACGAAGGCGTCTATGCACGCTTAGGTGTGATTCAATATTAATCCAATCGAAAGAAAAATTCAAACATTCTGTATTCAAATAATTCGTTAGTTTGTGTATGTTAGAGAGCAATTTAAAGGTTCTGAACACCTATAAACTTAGCTAGCTGTGTATAATCACCTAACTGCTACCGAAATACAAAGTGCTGCTTAAATAAATAATAAGTACACCAAAAACATCTCGCAATGTCACATATTGCATTCTAACAGGTTGAAAACCTCATACTAGAACTTACGAAGGCTTCTATGCACGCTTAGGTGTGTTTCAATATGAATCCAATCGAAACAAAAATTCAAACATTCTGTATTCAAATGATTCGTTATTTTGTTTAAGTTAGAGAGCAATTTAAGGGTTCTAAACACCTATAACCTTAGCTAGCTGTGTATAATAGCCTAACTGCAACCGAAACGCTAAAAGTGCTGCTTAAATAAATAATAAGTACACCAAAAGCATCTCGCAACGTCACATATTGCATTCGAACAGGTTGAAAACCTCATATTAGCACTTACGAAAGCTTCTAGGCACGCTTAGGTGTGTTTCAATATGAATCCAATCGAAACAAAAATTCAAACATTCTGTATTCAAATGATTCGTTATTTTGTTTACGTTAGAGAGCAATTTAAGGGTTCTAAACACCTATAAACTTAGCTAGCTGTGTATAATAGCCTAACTGCAATCGAAACGCTAAAAGTGCTGCTGAAATAAATAATAAGTACACCAAAAGCATCTCGCAACGTCACATATTGCATTCTAACAGGTTGAAAACCTCATATTAGCACTTACGAAGGCTTCTAGGCACGCTTAGGTGTGTTTCAATATGAATCCAATCGAAACAAAAATTCAAACATTCTGTATTCAAATAATTCATTATTTTGTTTAAGTTAGAGTGCAATTTAAGGATTCTGAACACCTATAAACTTAGCTAGGTGTGTATAATAGCCTAACTGCAACCGAAACGCTAAAAGTGCTGCTTAAATAAATAATTAGTACACCGAAAGCATCTCGCAGAGTCACATATTGCGTTCAAACTGGATTAAAACCTCATATTAGCGCTTACGAAGGCGTCTATGCACGCTTAGGTGTGATTCAATATTAATCCAACGAAAGAAAAATTCAAACATTCTGTATTCAAATAATTCGTTATTTTGTTTAAGTTAGAGAGCAATTTAAGGGTTCTAAATACCTATAACCTTAGCTAGCTGTGTATAATAGCCTAACTGCAACCGAAACGCTAAAAGTGCTGCTTAAATAAATAATAAGTACACCAAAAGCATCTCGCAACGTCACATATTGCATTCGAACAGGTTGAAAACCTCATATTAGAGCTTACGAAGGCTTCTAGGCACGCTTAGGTGTGATTCAATATGAATCCAACGAAAGAAAAATTCAAACATTCTGTATTCAAATAATTCGTTATTTTGTTTAAGTTAGAGTGCAATTTAAGGATTCTGAACACCTAGAAACTTAGCTAGCTGTGTATAATAGCCTAACTGCAACCGAAACGCTAAAAGTGCTGCTTAAATTAATAATAAGTACACCAAAAACATCTCGCAACGTCACATATTGCATTCGAACAGGTTGAAAACCTCATATTAACACTTACGAAAGCTTCTAGGCACGCTTAGGTGTGTTTCAATATGAATCCAATCGAAACAAAAATTCAAACATTCTGTATTCAAATGATTCGTTATTTTGTTTATGTTAGAGGGCAATTTAAGGGTTCTAAACACCTATAAACTTAGCTAACTGTGTATAATAGCCTAACTGCAACCGAAACGCTAAGAGTGCTGCTTAAATAAATAATTAGTACACCGAAAGCATCTCGCAGAGTCACATATTGCGTTCAAACTGGATTAAAACCTCATATTAGCGCTTACGAAGGCTTCTATGCACGCTTAGGTGTGATTCAATATTAATCCAATCAAAGAAGAATACAAACAATCTGTATTCAAATAATTCGTTATTATGTTTAAGTTAGAGACAATTTAAGGGTTCTGAACACCAATAAACCTAGCTAGCTGTGTATAATAGCATAACTGCAACCGAATCGCTAAAAGTGCTGCTTAAATAAATAGTTAGTACACCGAAAGCATCTCGCAGAGTCACATATTGCGTTCAAACTGGATTAAAACCTCATATTAGCGCTTACGAAGGCGTCTATGCACGCTTAGGTGTGATTCAATATTAATCCAATCGAAAGAAAAATTCAAACATTCTGTATTCAAATAATTCGTTAGTTTGTGTAAGTTAGAGAGCAATTTAAAGGTTCTACACCTATAAACTTAGCTAGCTGTGTATAATAGCCTAACTGCTATCGAAACGCTGAAAGTGCTGCTTAAATGAATAATAAGTACACCAAAAGCATCTCGCAACGTCACATATGTATTGCATTCGAACAGGTTGAAAACCTTATATTAGCACTTACGAAAGCTTCTAGGCACGCTTAGGTGTGTTTCAATATGAATCCAATCGAAACAAAAATTCAAAAATTCTGTATTCAAATGATTCGTTATTTTGTTTACGTTAGAGAGCAATTTAAGGGTTCTAAACACCTATAAACTTAGCTAGCTGTGTATAATAGCCTAACTGCAACCGAAACGCTAAAAGTGCTGCTTAAATAAATAATAAGTACACCAAAAGCATCTCGCAACGTCACATATTGCATTCTAACAGGTTGAAAACCTCATATTAGCACTTACGAAGGCTTCTAGGCACGCTTAGGTGTGTTTCAATATGAATCCAATCGACAGAAAAATTCAAACATTCTGTATTCAAATAATTCGTTGGTTTGTGTAAGTTAGAGAGCAATTTAAAGGTTCTGAACACCTATAAACTTAGCTAGCTGTGTATAATAGCCTAACTGCTACCGAAACACAAAGTGCTGCTTAAATAAATAATAAGTACATCAAAAACATCTCGCAATGTCACATATTGCATTCTAACAGGTTGAAAACCTCATACTAGAACTTACGAAGGCTTCTATGCACGCTTAGGTGTGTTTCAATATGAATCCAATCGAAACAAAAATTCAAACATTCTGTATTCAAATGATTCGTTATTTTGTTTAAGTTAGAGAGCAATTTAAGGGTTCTAAACACCTATAACCTTAGCTAGCTGTGTATAATAGCCTAACTGCAACCGAAACGCTAAAAGTGCTGCTTAAATAAATAATAAGTACACCAAAAGCATCTCGCAACGTCACATATTGCATTCGAACAGGTTGAAAACCTCATATTAGCACTTACGAAAGCTTCTAGGCACGCTTAGGTGTGTTTCAATATGAATCCAATCGAAACAAAAATTCAAACATTCTGTATTCAAATGATTCGTTATTTTGTTTACGTTAGAGAGCAATTTAAGGGTTCTAAACACCTATAAACTTAGCTAGCTGTGTATAATAGCCTAACTGCAATCGAAACGCTAAAAGTGCTGCTTAAATAAATAATAAGTACACCAAAAGCATCTCGCAACGTCACATATTGCATTCTAACAGGTTGAAAACCTCATATTAGCACTTACGAAGGCTTCTAGGCACGCTTAGGTGTGTTTCAATATGAATCCAATCGAAACAAAAATTCAAACATTCTGTATTCAAATAATTCATTATTTTGTTTAAGTTAGAGTGCAATTTAAGGATTCTGAACACCTATAAACTTAGCTAGGTGTGTATAATAGCCTAACTGCAACCGAAACGCTAAAAGTGCTGCTTAAATAAATAATTAGTACACCGAAAGCATCTCGCAGAGTCACATATTGCGTTCAAACTGGATTAAAACCTCATATTAGCGCTTACGAAGGCGTCTATGCACGCTTAGGTGTGATTCAATATTAATCCAACGAAAGAAAAATTCAAACATTCTGTATTCAAATAATTCGTTATTTTGTTTAAGTTAGAGAGCAATTTAAGGGTTCTAAATACCTATAACCTTAGCTAGCTGTGTATAATAGCCTAACTGCAACCGAAACGCTAAAAGTGCTGCTTAAATAAATAATAAGTACACCAAAAGCATCTCGCAACGTCACATATTGCATTCGAACAGTTTGAAAACCTCATATTAGCACTTACGAAGGCTTCTAGGCACGCTTAGGTGTGATTCAATATGAATCCAACGAAAGAAAAATTCAAACATTCTGTATTCAAATAATTCGTTATTTTGTTTAAGTTAGAGTGCAATTTAAGGATTCTGAACACCTAGAAACTTAGCTAGCTGTGTATAATAGCCTAACTGCAACCGAAACGCTAAAAGTGCTGCTTAAATTAATAATAAGTACACCAAAAACATCTCGCAACGTCACATATTGCATTCGAACAGGTTGAAAACCTCATATTAACACTTACGAAAGCTTCTAGGCACGCTTAGGTGTGTTTCAATATGAATCCAATCGAAACAAAAATTCAAACATTCTGTATTCAAATGATTCGTTATTTTGTTTATGTTAGAGGGCAATTTAAGGGTTCTAAACACCTATAAACTTAGCTAACTGTGTATAATAGCCTAACTGCAACCGAAACGCTAAGAGTGCTGCTTAAATAAATAATTAGTACACCGAAAGCATCTCGCAGAGTCACATATTGCGTTCAAACTGGATTAAAACCTCATATTAGCGCTTACGAAGGCTTCTATGCACGCTTAGGTGTGATTCAATATTAATCCAATCAAAGGAGAATACAAACAATCTGTATTCAAATAATTCGTTATTATGTTTAAGTTAGAGACAATTTAAGGGTTCTGAACACCAATAAACCTAGCTAGCTGTGTATAATAGCATAACTGCAACCGAATCGCTAAAAGTGCTGCTTAAATAAATAGTTAGTACACCGAAAGCATCTCGCAGAGTCACATATTGCGTTCAAACTGGATTAAAACCTCATATTAGCGCTTACGAAGGCGTCTATGCACGCTTAGGTGTGATTCAATATTAATCCAATCGAAAGAAAAATTCAAACATTCTGTATTCAAATAATTCGTTAGTTTGTGTAAGTTAGAGAGCAATTTAAAGGTTCTACACCTATAAACTTAGCTAGCTGTGTATAATAGCCTAACTGCTACCGAAACGCTGAAAGTGCTGCTTAAATGAATAATAAGTACACCAAAAGCATCTCGCAACGTCACATATGTATTGCATTCGAACAGGTTGAAAACCTTATATTAGCACTTACGAAAGCTTCTAGGCACGCTTAGGTGTGTTTCAATATGAATCCAATCGAAACAAAAATTCAAAAATTCTGTATTCAAATGATTCGTTATTTTGTTTACGTTAGAGAGCAATTTAAGGGTTCTAAACACCTATAAACTTAGCTAGCTGTGTATAATAGCCTAACTGCAACCGAAACGCTAAAAGTGCTGCTTAAATAAATAATAAGTACACCAAAAGCATCTCGCAACGTCACATATTGCATTCTAACAGGTTGAAAACCTCATATTAGCACTTACGAAGGCTTCTAGGCACGCTTAGGTGTGTTTCAATATGAATCCAATCGACAGAAAAATTCAAACATTCTGTATTCAAATAATTCGTTAGTTTGTGTAAGTTAGAGAGCAATTTAAAGGTTCTGAACACCTATAAACTTAGCTAGCTGTGTATAATAGCCTAACTGCTACCGAAACACAAAGTGCTGCTTAAATAAATAATAAGTACACCAAAAACATCTCGCAATGTCACATATTGCATTCTAACAGGTTGAAAACCTCATATTAGAACTTACGAAGGCTTCTAGGCACGCTTAGGTGTGTTGCAATATGAATCCAATCGAAACAAAAATTCAAACATTCTGTATTCAAATGATTCGTTATTTTGTTTATGTTAGAGAGCAATTTAAGGGTTCTAAACACCTATAAACTTAGCTAGCTGTGTATAATAGCCTAACTGCAACCGAAACGCTAAAAGTGCTGCTTAAATGAATAATAAGTACACCAAAAGCATCTCGCAACTTCACATATTGCATTCGAACAGGTTGAAAACCTCATATTAGCACTTACGAAAGCTTCTAGGCACGCTTAGGTGTGTTTCAATATGAATCCAATCGAAACAAAAATTCAAACATTCTGCATTCAAATGATTCGTTATTTTGTTTACGTTAGAGAGCAATTTAAGGGTTCTAAACACCTATAACCTTAGCTAGCTGTGTATAATAGCCTAACTGCAACCGAAACGCTAAAAGTGCTGCTTAAATAAATAATAAGTACACCAAAAGCATCTCGCAACGTCACATATTGCATTCGAACAGGTTGAAAACCTCATATTAGCACTTACGAAAGCTTCTAGGCACGCTTAGGTGTGTTTCAATATGAATCCAATCGAAACAAAAATTCAAACATTCTGTATTCAAATAATTCGTTATTTTGTTTACGTTAGAGAGCAATTTAAGCGTTCTAAACACCTATAAACTTAGCTAGCTGTGTATAATAGCCTAACTGCGACCGAAACGCTAAAGGTTCTTATTAAATAAATAATTAGTACACTGAAAGCACCTTGCAGTGTCACATATTGCGTTCAAACGGGTTGAAAACCTCATATTAGCACTTACGAAGGCTTCTAGTCACGCTTAGGTGTGTTTCAATATGAATCCAATCGAAACAAAAATTCAAACACTCTGTATTCAAATAATTCGTTATTTTGTTTAAGTTAGAGTGCAATCTAAGGATTCTGAACACCTATAAACTTAGCTAGCTGTGTATAATAGCCTAACTGCAACCGAAACGCTAAAGGTGCTGCTTAAATAAATAATTAGTACACCGAAAGCACCTTGCAGTGTCACATATTGCGTTCAAACGGGATGAAAACCTCATATTAGCACTTACGAAGGCTTCTAGGCACGCTTAGGTGTGATTCAATATGAATCCAATCGAAAGAAAAATTCAAACATTCTGTATTCAAATGCTTCGTTATTTTGTTTACGTTAGAGAGCAATTTAAGGGTTCTAAACACCTATAAACTTAGCTAGCTGTGTATAATAGCCTAACTGCAACCGAAACGCTAAAAGTGCTGCTTAAATAAATAATAAGTACACCAAAAGCATCTCGCAACGTCACATATTGCATTCGAACAGGTTGAAAACCTCATATTAGCACTTACGAAAGCTTCTAGGCACGCTTAGGTGTGTTTCAATATGAATCCAATCGAAACAAAAATTCAAACATTCTGTATTCAAATGATTCGTTATTTTGTTTACGTTAGAGAGCAATTTAAGCGTTCTAAACACCTATAAACTTAGCTAGCTGTGTATAATAGCCTAACTGCAACCGAAACGCTAAAAGTGCTGCTTAAATAAATAATAAGTACACCAAAAGCATCTCGCAACGTCACATATTGCATTCTAACAGGTTGAAAACCTCATATTAGCACTTACGAAGGCTTCTAGGCACGCTTAGGTGTGTTTCAATATGAATCCAATCGAAACAAAAATTCAAACATTCTGTATTCAAATAATTCGCTATTTTGTTTAAGTTAGAGTGCAATTTAAGGATTCTGAACACCTATAAACTTAGCTAGCTGTGTATAATAGCCTAACTGCAACCGAAACGCTAAAGGTGCTTCTTAAATAAATAATTAGTACACCGAAAGCACCTTGCAGTGTCACATATTGCGTTCAAACGGGTTGAAAACCTCATATTAGCACTTACGAAGGCTTCTAGTCACGCTTAGGTGTGTTTCAATATGAATCCAATCGAAACAAAAATTCAAACATTCTGTATTCAAATAATTCGTTATTTTGTTTAAGTTAGAGTGCAATTTAAGGATTCTGAACACCTATAAACTTAGCTAGCTGTGTATAATAGCCTAACTGCAACCGAAACGCTAAAGGTGCTGCTTAAATAAATAATTAGTACACCGAAAGCACCTTGCAGTGTCACATATTGCGTTCAAACGGGATGAAAACCTCATATTAGCACTTACGAAGGCTTCTAGGCACGCTTAGGTGTGATTCAATATGAATCCAATCGAAAGAAAAATTCAAACATTGTGTATTCAAATGATTCGTTATTTTGTTTACGTTAGAGAGCAATTTAAGGGTTCTAAACACCTATAAACTTAGCTAGCTGTGTATAATAGCCTAACTGCAACCGAAACGCTAAAAGTGCTGCTTAAATAAATAATAAGTACACCAAAAGCATCTCGCAACGTCACATATTGCATTCTAACAGGTTGAAAACCTCATATTAGCACTTACGAAGGCTTCTGGGCACGCTTAGGTGTGATTCAGTATGAATCCAATGGAAAGAAAAATTCAAACATTCTGTATTCAAATGATTCGTTATTTTGTTTACGTTAGAGAGCAATTTAAGGGTTCTAAACACCTATAAACTTAGCTAGCTGTGTATAATAGCCTAACTGCAACCGAAACGCTAAAAGTGCTGCTTAAATAAATAATAAGTACACCAAAAGCATCTCGCAACGTCACATATTGCATTCTAACAGGTTGAAAACCTCATATTAGCACTTACGAAGGCTTCTAGTCACGCTTAGGTGTGTTTCAATATGAATCCAATCGAAACAAAAATTCAAACATTCTGTATTCAAATAATTCGTTATTTTGTTTAAGTTAGAGTGTAATTTAAGGATTCTGAACACCTATAAACTTAGCTAGCTGTGTATAATAGCCTAACTGCAACCGAAACGCTAAAGGTGCTGCTTAAATAAATAATAAGTACACCAAAAGCATCTCGCAACGTCACATATTGCATTCTAACAGGTTGAAAACCTCATATTAGCACTTACGAAGGCTTCTAGGCACGCTTAGGTGTGTTTTAATATGAATCCAATCGAAACAAAAATTCAAACATTCTGTATTCAAATAATTCGCTATTTTGTTTAAGTTAGAGTGCAATTTAAGGATTCTGAACACCTATAAACTTAGCTAGCTGTGTATAATAGCCTAACTGCAACCGAAACGCTAAAGGTGCTGCTTAAATAAATAATTAGTACACCGAAAGCACCTTGCAGTGTCACATATTGCGTTCAAACGGCATGAAAACCTCATATTAGCACTTACGAAGGCTTCTAAGCACGCTTAGGTGTGATTCAATATGAATCCAATCGAAAGAAAAATTCAAACATTCTGTATTCAAATGATTCGTTATTTTGTTTACGTTAGAGAGCAATTTAAGGGTTCTAAACACCTATAAACTTAGCTAGCTGTGTATAATAGCCTAACTGCAACCGAAACGCTAAAAGTGCTGCTTAAATAAGTAATAAGTACACCAAAAGCATCTCGCAACGTCACATATTGCATTCTAACAGGTTGAAAACCTCATATTAGCACTTACGAAGGCTTCTGGGCACGCTTAGGTGTGATTCAGTATGAATCCAATCGAAAGAAAAATTCAAACATTCTGTATTCAAATAATTCGTTATTTTGTTTAAGTTAGAGAGCAATTTAAGGGTTCTGAACACCTATAAACTTAGCTAGCTGTGTATTATAGCCTAACTGCAACCGAAACGCTAAAAGTGCTGCTTAAATAAATAATAAGTACACCAAAAGCATCTCGCAACGTCACATATTGCATTCTAACAGGTTGAAAACCTCATATTAGCACTTACGAAGGCTTCTAGTCACGCTTAGGTGTGTTTCAATATGAATCCAATCGAAACAAAAATTCAAACATTCTGTATTCAAATAATTCGTTATTTTGTTTAAGTTAGAGTGCAATTTAAGGATTCTGAACACCTATAAACTTAGCTAGCTGTGTATAATAGCCTAACTGCAACCGAAACGCTAAAGGTGCTGCTTAAATAAATAATTAGTACACCGAAAGCACCTTGCAGTGTCACATATTGCGTTCAAACGGGATGAAAACCTCATATTAGCACTTACGAAGGCTTCTAGGCACGCTTAGGTGTGATTCAATATGAATCCAATCGAAAGAAACATTCAAACATTCTGTATTCAAATGATTCGTTATTTTGTTTACGTTAGAGAGCAATTTAAGGGTTCTAAACACCTATAAACTTAGCTAGCTGTGTATAATAGCCTAACTGCAACCGAAACGCTAAAAGTGCTGCTTAAATAAATAATAAGTACACCAAAAGCATCTCGCAACGTCACATATTGCATTCTAACAGGTTGAAAACCTCATATTAGCAATTACGAAGGCTTCTGGGCACGCTTAGGTGTGATTCAGTATGAATCCAATCGAAAGAAAAATTCAAACATTCTGTATTCAAATAATTCGTTATTTTGTTTAAGTTAGAGAGCAATTTAAGGGTTCTGAACACCTATAAACTTAGCTAGCTGTGTATAATAGCCTAACTGCAACCGAAACGCTAAAAGTGCTGCTTAAATAAATAATAAGTACACCAAAAGCATCTCGCAACGTCACATATTGCATTCTAACAGGTTGAAAACCTCATATTAGCACTTACGAAGGCTTCTAGTCACGCTTAGGTGTGTTTCAATATGAATCCAATCGAAACAAAAATTCAAACATTCTGTATTCAAATAATTCGTTATTTTGTTTAAGTTAGCGTGCAATTTAAGGATTCTGAACACCTATAAACTTAGCTAGCTGTGTATAATAGCCTAACTGCAACCGAAACGCTAAAGGTGCTGCTTAAATAAATAATTAGTACACCGAAAGCACCTTGCAGTGTCACATATTGCGTTCAAACGGGTTGATAACCTCATATTAGCACTTATTAAGGCTTCTAGGCACGCTTAGGCGTGTTTCAATATGAATCCAATCGAAAGAAAAATTCAAACATTCTGTATTCAAATAATTCGTTATTTTGTTTAAGTTAGAGTGCAATTTAAGGGTTCTGAACACCTATAAACTTAGCTAGCTGTGTATAATAGCCTAACTGCAACCGAAACGCTAAAAGTGCTGCTTAAATAAATAATAAGTACACCAAAAGCACCTCGCAACGTCACATACTGCATTCGAACAGGTTGAAAACCTCATATTAGCACTTACGAATACTTCTAGGCACGTTTAGGTGTGTTTCAATATGAATCCAATCGAAACAAAAATTCAAACATTCTGTATTCAAATGATTCGTTATTTTGTTTACGTTAGAGAGCAATTTAAGGGTTCTAAACACCTATAAACTTAGCTAGCTGTGTATAATAGCCTAACTGCAACCGAAACGCTAAAAGTGCTGCTTAAATAAATAATAAGTACACCAACAGCATCTCGCAACGTCACATATTGCATTCTAACAGGTTGAAAACCTCATATTAGCACTTACGAAGGCTTCTAGGCACGCTTAGGTGTGATTCAATATGAATCCAACGAAAGAAAAATTCAAACATTCTGTATTCAAGTAATTCGTTATTTTGTTTAAGTTAGAGTGCAATTTAAGGATTCTGAACACCTAGAAACTTAGCTAGCTGTGTATAATAGCCTAACTGCAACCGAAACGCTAAAAGTGCTGCTTAAATTAATAATAAGTACACCAAAAACATCTCGCAACGTCACATATTGCATTCGAACAGGTTGCAAACCTCATATTAACACTTACGAAAGCTTCTAGGCACGCTTAGGTGTGTTTCAATATGAATCCAATCGAAACAAAAATTCAAACATTCTGTATTCAAATGATTCGTTATTTTGTTTATGTTAGAGGGCAATTTAAGGGTTCTAAACACCTATAAACTTAGCTAACTGTGTATAATAGCCTAACTGCAACCGAAACGCTAAGAGTGCTGCTTAAATAAATAATTAGTACACCGAAAGCATCTCGCAGAGTCACATATTGCGTTCAAACTGGATTAAAACCTCATATTAGCGCTTACGAAGGCTTCTATGCACGCTTAGGTGTGATTCAATATTAATCCAATCGAAAGAAAAATTCAAACATTCTGTATTCAAATAATTCGTTAGTTTGTGTAAGTTAGAGAGCAATTTAAAGGATCTGAACACCTATAAACTTAGCTAGCTGTGTATAATAGCCTAACTGGTACCGAAACACAAAGTGCAGCTTAAATAAATAATAAGTACACCAAAAACATCTCGCAATGTCACATATTGCATTCTAACAGGTTGAAAACCTCATATTAGAACTTACGAAGGCTTCTAGGCACGCTTAGGCGTGTTTCAATATGAATCCAATCGAAACAAAAATTCAAACATTCTGTATTCAAATGATTCGTTATTTTGTTTAAGTTAGAGAGCAATTTAAGGGTTCTAAACACCTATAACCTTAGCTAGCTGTGTATAATAGCCTAACTGCAACCGAAACGCTAAAAGTGCTGCTTAAATAAATAATAAGTACACCAAAAGCATATCGCAACGTCACATATTGCATTCTAACAGGTTGAAAACCTCATATTAGCACTTACGAAGGCTTCTAGGCACGCTTAGGTGTGATTCAATATGAATCCAATCGAAAGAAAAATTCAAACATTCTGTATTCAAATGATTCGTTATTTTGTTTACGTTAGAGAGCAATTTAAGGGTTTTAAACACCTATAAACTTAGCTAGCTGTGTATAATAGCCTAACTGCAACCGAAACGCTAAAAGTGCTGCTTAAATAAATAATAAGTACACCAAAAGCATCTCGCAACTTCACATATTGCATTCGAACAGGTTGAAAACCTCATATTAGCACTTACGAAAGCTTCTAGGCACGCTTAGGTGTGTTTCAATATGAATCCAATCGAAACAAAAATTCAAACATTCTGTATTCAAAGGATTCGTTATTTTGTTTACGTTAGAGAGCAATTTAAGGGTTCTAAACACCTATAACCTTAGCTAGCTGTGTATAATAGCCTAACTGCAACCGAAACGCTAAAAGTGCTGCTTAAATAAATAATAAGTACACCAAAAGCATCTCGCAACGTCACATATTGCATTCGAACAGGTTGAAAACCTCATATTAGCACTTACGAAAGCTTCTAGGCACGCTTAGGTGTGTTTCAATATGAATCCAATCGAAACAAAAATTCAACCATTCTGTATTCAAATAATTCGTTATTTTGTTTACGTTAGAGAGCAATTTAAGCGTTCTAAACACCTATAAACTTAGCTAGCTGTGTATAATAGCCTAACTGCAACCGAAACGCTAAAGGTTCTTATTAAATAAATAATTCGTACACTGAAAGCACCTTGCAGTGTCACATATTGCGTTCAAACGGGTTGAAAACCTCATATTAGCACTTACGAAGGCTTCTAGTCACGCTTAGGTGTGTTTCAATATGAATCCAATCGAAACAAAAATTCAAACATTCTGTATTCAAATAATTCGTTATTTTGTTTAAGTTAGAGTGCAATTTAAGGATTCTGAACACCTATAAACTTAGCTAGCTGTGTATAATAGCCTAACTGCAACCGAAACGCTAAAGGTTCTTATTAAATAAATAATTAGTACACTGAAAGCACCTTGCAGTGTCACATATTGCGTTCAAACGGGTTGAAAACCTCATATTAGCACTTACGAAGGCTTCTAGGCACGCTTAGTCGTGTTTCAATATGAATCCAATCGAAACAAAAATTCAAACATTCTGTATTCAAATAATTCGTTATTTTGTTTAAGTTAGAGTGCAATTTAAGGGTTCTGAACACCTATAAACTTAGCTAGCTGTGTATAATAGCCTAACTGCAACCGAAACGCTAAAAGTGCTGCTTAAATAAATAATAAGTACACCAAAAGCATCTCGCAACGTCACATATTGCATTCTAACAGGTTGAAAACCTCATATTAGCACTTACGAAGGCTTCTAGTCACGCTTAGGTGTGTTTCAATATGAATCCAATCGAAACAAAAATTCAAACATTCTGTATTCAAATAATTCGTTATTTTGTTTAAGTTAGAGTGCAATTTAAGGATTCTGAACACCTATAAACTTAGCTAGCTGTGTATAATAGCCTAACTGCAACCGAAACGCTAAAGGTGCTGCTTAAATAAATAATTAGTACACCGAAAGCACCTTGCAGTGTCACATATTGCGTTCAAACGGGTTGATAACCTCATATTAGCACTTATTAAGGCTTCTAGGCACGCTTAGGCGTGTTTCAATATGAATCCAATCGAAAGAAAAATTCAAACATTCTGTATTCAAATAATTCGTTATTTTGTTTAAGTTAGAGTGCAATTTAAGGGTTCTGAACACCTATAAACTTAGCTAGCTGTGTATAATAGCCTAACTGCAACCGAAACGCTAAAAGTGCTGCTTAAATAAATAATAAGTACACCAAAAGCACCTCGCAACGTCACATACTGCATTCGAACAGGTTGAAAACCTCATATTAGCACTTACGAATACTTCTAGGCACGTTTAGGTGTGTTTCAATATGAATCCAATCGAAACAAAAATTCAAACATTCTGTATTCAAATGATTCGTTATTTTGTTTACGTTAGAGAGCAATTTAAGGGTTCTAAACACCTATAAACTTAGCTAGCTGTGTATAATAGCCTAACTGCAACCGAAACGCTAAAAGTGCTGCTTAAATAAATAATAAGTACACCAACAGCATCTCGCAACGTCACATATTGCATTCTAACAGGTTGAAAACCTCATATTAGCACTTACGAAGGCTTCTAGGCACGCTTAGGTGTGATTCAATATGAATCCAACGAAAGAAAAATTCAAACATTCTGTATTCAAGTAATTCGTTATTTTGTTTAAGTTAGAGTGCAATTTAAGGATTCTGAACACCTAGAAACTTAGCTAGCTGTGTATAATAGCCTAACTGCAACCGAAACGCTAAAAGTGCTGCTTAAATTAATAATAAGTACACCAAAAACATCTCGCAACGTCACATATTGCATTCGAACAGGTTGCAAACCTCATATTAACACTTACGAAAGCTTCTAGGCACGCTTAGGTGTGTTTCAATATGAATCCAATCGAAACAAAAATTCAAACATTCTGTATTCAAATGATTCGTTATTTTGTTTATGTTAGAGGGCAATTTAAGGGTTCTAAACACCTATAAACTTAGCTAACTGTGTATAATAGCCTAACTGCAACCGAAACGCTAAGAGTGCTGCTTAAATAAATAATTAGTACACCGAAAGCATCTCGCAGAGTCACATATTGCGTTCAAACTGGATTAAAACCTCATATTAGCGCTTACGAAGGCTTCTATGCACGCTTAGGTGTGATTCAATATTAATCCAATCGAAAGAAAAATTCAAACATTCTGTATTCAAATAATTCGTTAGTTTGTGTAAGTTAGAGAGCAATTTAAAGGATCTGAACACCTATAAACTTAGCTAGCTGTGTATAATAGCCTAACTGCTACCGAAACACAAAGTGCAGCTTAAATAAATAATAAGTACACCAAAAACATCTCGCAATGTCACATATTGCATTCTAACAGGTTGAAAACCTCATATTAGAACTTACGAAGGCTTCTAGGCACGCTTAGGCGTGTTTCAATATGAATCCAATCGAAACAAAAATTCAAACATTCTGTATTCAAATGATTCGTTATTTTGTTTAAGTTAGAGAGCAATTTAAGGGTTCTAAACACCTATAACCTTAGCTAGCTGTGTATAATAGCCTAACTGCAACCGAAACGCTAAAAGTGCTGCTTAAATAAATAATAAGTACACCAAAAGCATATCGCAACGTCACATATTGCATTCTAACAGGTTGAAAACCTCATATTAGCACTTACGAAGGCTTCTAGGCACGCTTAGGTGTGATTCAATATGAATCCAATCGAAAGAAAAATTCAAACATTCTGTATTCAAATGATTCGTTATTTTGTTTACGTTAGAGAGCAATTTAAGGGTTTTAAACACCTATAAACTTAGCTAGCTGTGTATAATAGCCTAACTGCAACCGAAACGCTAAAAGTGCTGCTTAAATAAATAATAAGTACACCAAAAGCATCTCGCAACTTCACATATTGCATTCGAACAGGTTGAAAACCTCATATTAGCACTTACGAAAGCTTCTAGGCACGCTTAGGTGTGTTTCAATATGAATCCAATCGAAACAAAAATTCAAACATTCTGTATTCAAAGGATTCGTTATTTTGTTTACGTTAGAGAGCAATTTAAGGGTTCTAAACACCTATAACCTTAGCTAGCTGTGTATAATAGCCTAACTGCAACCGAAACGCTAAAAGTGCTGCTTAAATAAATAATAAGTACACCAAAAGCATCTCGCAACGTCACATATTGCATTCGAACAGGTTGAAAACCTCATATTAGCACTTACGAAAGCTTCTAGGCACGCTTAGGTGTGTTTCAATATGAATCCAATCGAAACAAAAATTCAACCATTCTGTATTCAAATAATTCGTTATTTTGTTTACGTTAGAGAGCAATTTAAGCGTTCTAAACACCTATAAACTTAGCTAGCTGTGTATAATAGCCTAACTGCAACCGAAACGCTAAAGGTTCTTATTAAATAAATAATTCGTACACTGAAAGCACCTTGCAGTGTCACATATTGCGTTCAAACGGGTTGAAAACCTCATATTAGCACTTACGAAGGCTTCTAGTCACGCTTAGGTGTGTTTCAATATGAATCCAATCGAAACAAAAATTCAAACATTCTGTATTCAAATAATTCGTTATTTTGTTTAAGTTAGAGTGCAATTTAAGGATTCTGAACACCTATAAACTTAGCTAGCTGTGTATAATAGCCTAACTGCAACCGAAACGCTAAAGGTTCTTATTAAATAAATAATTAGTACACTGAAAGCACCTTGCAGTGTCACATATTGCGTTCAAACGGGTTGAAAACCTCATATTAGCACTTACGAAGGCTTCTAGGCACGCTTAGTCGTGTTTCAATATGAATCCAATCGAAACAAAAATTCAAACATTCTGTATTCAAATAATTCGTTATTTTGTTTAAGTTAGAGTGCAATTTAAGGGTTCTGAATACCTATAAACTTAGCTAGCTGTGTATAATAGCCTAACTGCAACCGAAACGCTAAAAGTGCTGCTTAAATAAATAATAAGTACACCAAAAGCATCTCGCAACGTCACATATTGCATTCTAACAGGTTGAAAACCTCATATTAGCACTTACGAAGGCTTCTAGGCACGCTTAGGTGTGTTTCAATATGAATCCAATCGAAACAAAAATTCAAACATTCTGTATTCAAATGATTCGTTATTTTGTTTACGTTAGAGAGCAATTTAAGGGTTCTAAACACCTATAACCTTAGCTAGCTGTGTATAATAGCCTAACTGCAACCGAAACGCTAAAAGTGCTGCTTAAATAAATAATAAGTACACCAAAAGCATCTCGCAACGTCACATATTGCATTCGAACAGGTTGAAAACCTCATATTAGCACTAACGAAAGCTTCTAGGCACGCTTAGGTGTGTTTCAATATGAATCCAATCGAAACAAAAATTCAACCATTCTGTATTCAAATAATTCGTTATTTTGTTTTCGTTAGAGAGCAATTTAAGCGTTCTAAACACCTATAAACTTAGCTAGCTGTGTATAATAGCCTAACTGCAACCGAAACGCTAAAGGTTCTTATTAAATAAATAATTAGTACACTGAAAGCACCTTGCAGTGTCACATATTGCGTTCAAACGGGTTGAAAACCTCATATTAGCACTTACGAAGGCTTCTAGTCACGCTTAGGTGTGTTTCAATATGAATCCAATCGAAACAAAAATTCAAACATTCTGTATTCAAATAATTCGTTATTTTGTTTAAGTTAGAGTGCAATTTAAGGATTCTGAACACCTATAAACTTAGCTAGCTGTGTATAATAGCCTAACTGCAACCGAATCGCTAAAGGTTCTTATTAAATAAATAATTAGTACACTGAAAGCACCTTGCAGTGTCACATATTGCGTTCAAACGGGTTGAAAACCTCATATTAGCACTTACGAAGGCTTCTAGTCACGCTTAGGTGTGTTTCAATATGAATCCAATCGAAACAAAAATTCAAACATTCTGTATTCAAATAATTCGTTATTTTGTTTAAGTTAGAGTGCAATTTAAGGATTCTGAACACCTATAAACTTAGCTAGCTGTGTATAATAGCCTAACTGCAACCGAAACGCTAAAGGTGCTGCTTAAATAAATAATTAGTACACCGAAAGCACCTTGCAGTGTCACATATTGCGTTCAAACGGGATGAAAACCTCATATTAGCACTTACGAAGGCTTCTAGGCACGCTTAGGTGTGATTCAATATGAATCCAATCGAAAGAAACATTCAAACATTCTGTATTCAAATGATTCGTTATTTTGTTTACGTTAGAGAGCAATTTAAGGGTTCTAAACACCTATAAACTTAGCTAGCTGTGTATAATAGCCTAACTGCAACCGAAACGCTAAAAGTGCTGCTTAAATAAATAATAAGTACACCAAAAGCATCTCGCAACGTCACATATTGCATTCTAACAGGTTGAAAACCTCATATTAGCAATTACGAAGGCTTCTGGGCACGTTTAGGTGTGATTCAGTATGAATCCAATCGAAAGAAAAATTCAAACATTCTGTATTCAAATAATTCGTTATTTTGTTTAAGTTAGAGAGCAATTTAAGGGTTCTGAACACCTATAAACTTAGCTAGCTGTGTATAATAGCCTAACTGCTACCGAAACACAAAGTGCAGCTTAAATAAATAATAAGTACACCAAAAACATCTCGCAATGTCACATATTGCATTCTAACAGGTTGAAAACCTCATATTAGAACTTACGAAGGCTTCTAGGCACGCTTAGGCGTGTTTCAATATGAATCCAATCGAAACAAAAATTCAAACATTCTGTATTCAAATGATTCGTTATTTTGTTTAAGTTAGAGAGCAATTTAAGGGTTCTAAACACCTATAACCTTAGCTAGCTGTGTATAATAGCCTAACTGCAACCGAAACGCTAAAAGTGCTGCTTAAATAAATAATAAGTACACCAAAAGCATATCGCAACGTCACATATTGCATTCTAACAGGTTGAAAACCTCATATTAGCACTTACGAAGGCTTCTAGGCACGCTTAGGTGTGATTCAATATGAATCCAATCGAAAGAAAAATTCAAACATTCTGTATTCAAATGATTCGTTATTTTGTTTACGTTAGAGAGCAATTTAAGGGTTTTAAACACCTATAAACTTAGCTAGCTGTGTATAATAGCCTAACTGCAACCGAAACGCTAAAAGTGCTGCTTAAATAAATAATAAGTACACCAAAAGCATCTCGCAACTTCACATATTGCATTCGAACAGGTTGAAAACCTCATATTAGCACTTACGAAAGCTTCTAGGCACGCTTAGGTGTGTTTCAATATGAATCCAATCGAAACAAAAATTCAAACATTCTGTATTCAAAGGATTCGTTATTTTGTTTACGTTAGAGAGCAATTTAAGGGTTCTAAACACCTATAACCTTAGCTAGCTGTGTATAATAGCCTAACTGCAACCGAAACGCTAAAAGTGCTGCTTAAATAAATAATAAGTACACCAAAAGCATCTCGCAACGTCACATATTGCATTCGAACAGGTTGAAAACCTCATATTAGCACTTACGAAAGCTTCTAGGCACGCTTAGGTGTGTTTCAATATGAATCCAATCGAAACAAAAATTCAACCATTCTGTATTCAAATAATTCGTTATTTTTGTTTACGTTAGAGAGCAATTTAAGCGTTCTAAACACCTATAAACTTAGCTAGCTGTGTATAATAGCCTAACTGCAACCGAAACGCTAAAGGTTCTTATTAAATAAATAATTCGTACACTGAAAGCACCTTGCAGTGTCACATATTGCGTTCAAACGGGTTGAAAACCTCATATTAGCACTTACGAAGGCTTCTAGTCACGCTTAGGTGTGTTTCAATATGAATCCAATCGAAACAAAAATTCAACATTCTGTATTCAAATAATTCGTTATTTTGTTTAAGTTAGAGTGCAATTTAAGGATTCTGAACACCTATAAACTTAGCTAGCTGTGTATAATAGCCTAACTGCAACCGAAACGCTAAAGGGTTCTTATTAAATAAATAATTAGTACACTGAAAGCACCTTGCAGTGTCACATATTGCGTTCAAACGGGTTGAAAACCTCATATTAGCACTTACGAAGGCTTCTAGGCACGCTTAGTCGGTGTTTCAATATGAATCCAATCGAAACAAAAATTCAAACATTCTGTATTCAAATAATTCGTTATTTTGTTTAAGTTAGAGTGCAATTTAAGGGTTCTGAATACCTATAAACTTAGCTAGCTGTGTATAATAGCCTAACTGCAACCGAAACGCTAAAAGTGCTGCTTAAATAAATAATAAGTACACCAAAAGCATCTCGCAACGTCACATATTGCATTCTAACAGGTTGAAAACCTCATATTAGCACTTACGAAGGCTTCTAGGCACGCTTAGGTGTGTTTCAATATGAATCCAATCGAAACAAAAATTCAAACATTCTGTATTCAAATGATTCGTTATTTTGTTTACGTTAGAGAGCAATTTAAGGGTTCTAAACACCTATAACCTTAGCTAGCTGTGTATAATAGCCTAACTGCAACCGAAACGCTAAAAGTGCTGCTTAAATAAATAATAAGTACACCAAAAGCATCTCGCAACGTCACATATTGCATTCGAACAGGTTGAAAACCTCATATTAGCACTAACGAAAGCTTCTAGGCACGCTTAGGTGTGTTTCAATATGAATCCAATCGAAACAAAAATTCAACCATTCTGTATTCAAATAATTCGTTATTTTGTTTTCGTTAGAGAGCAATTTAAGCGTTCTAAAACACCTATAAACTTAGCTAGCTGTGTATAATAGCCTAACTGCAACCGAAACGCTAAAGGTTCTTATTAAATAAATAATTAGTACACTGAAAGCACCTTGCAGTGTCACATATTGCGTTCAAACGGGTTGAAAACCTCATATTAGCACTTACGAAGGCTTCTAGTCACGCTTAGGTGTGTTTCAATATGAATCCAATCGAAACAAAAATTCAAACATTCTGTATTCAAATAATTCGTTATTTTGTTTAAGTTAGAGTGCAATTTAAGGATTCTGAACACCTATAAACTTAGCTAGCTGTGTATAATAGCCTAACTGCAACCGAATCGCTAAAGGTTCTTATTAAATAAATAATTAGTACACTGAAAGCACCTTGCAGTGTCACATATTGCGTTCAAACGGGTTGAAAACCTCATATTAGCACTTACGAAGGCTTCTAGTCACGCTTAGGTGTGTTTCAATATGAATCCAATCGAAACAAAAATTCAAACATTCTGTATTCAAATAATTCGTTATTTTGTTTAAGTTAGAGTGCAATTTAAGGATTCTGAACACCTATAAACTTAGCTAGCTGTGTATAATAGCCTAACTGCAACCGAAACGCTAAAGGTGCTGCTTAAATAAATAATTAGTACACCGAAAGCACCTTGCAGTGTCACATATTGCGTTCAAACGGATGAAAACCTCATATTAGCACTTACGAAGGCTTCTAGGCACGCTTAGGTGTGATTCAATATGAATCCAATCGAAAGAAACATTCAAACATTCTGTATTCAAATGATTCGTTATTTTGTTTACGTTAGAGAGCAATTTAAGGGTTCTAAACACCTATAAACTTAGCTAGCTGTGTATAATAGCCTAACTGCAACCGAAACGCTAAAAGTGCTGCTTAAATAAATAATAAGGTACACCAAAAGCATCTCGCAACGTCACATATTGCATTCTAACAGGTTGAAAACCTCATATTAGCAATTACGAAGGCTTCTGGGCACGTTTAGGTGTGATTCAGTATGAATCCAATCGAAAGAAAAATTCAAACATTCTGTATTCAAATAATTCGTTATTTTGTTTAAGTTAGAGAGCAATTTAAGGGGTTCTGAACACCTATAAACTTAGCTAGCTGTGTATAATAGCCTAACTGCAACCGAAACGCTAAAAGTGCTGCTTAAATAAATAATAAGTACACCAAAAGCATCTCGCAACGTCACATATTGCATTCTAACAGGTTGAAAACCTCATATTAGCACTTACGAAGGCTTCTAGTCACGCTTAGGTGTGTTTCAATATGAATCCAATCGAAACAAAAATTCAAACATTCTGTATTCAAATAATTCGTTATTTTGTTTAAGTTAGAGTGCAATTTAAGGATTCTGAACACCTATAAACTTAGCTAGCTGTGTATAATAGCCTAACTGCAACCGAAACGCTAAAGGTGCTGCTTAAATAAATAATTAGTACACCGAAAGCACCTTGCAGTGTCACATATTGCGTTCAAACGGGTTGATAACCTCATATTAGCACTTACTAAGGCTTCTAGGCACGCTTAGGCGTGTTTCAATATGAATCCAATCGAAAGAAAAATTCAAACATTCTGTATTCAAATAATTCGTTATTTTGTTTAAGTTAGAGTGCAATTTAAGGGTTCTGAACACCTATAAACTTAGCTAGCTGTGTATAATAGCCTAACTGCAACCGAAACGCTAAAAGTGCTGCTTAAATAAATAATAAGTACACCAAAAGCACCTCGCAACGTCACATACTGCATTCGAACAGGTTGAAAACCTCATATTAGCACTTACGAATACTTCTAGGCACGTTTAGGTGTGTTTCAATATGAATCCAATCGAAACAAAAATTCAAACATTCTGTATTCAAATGATTCGTTATTTTGTTTACGTTAGAGAGCAATTTAAGGGTTCTAAACACCTATAAACTTAGCTAGCTGTGTATAATAGCCTAACTGCAACCGAAACGCTAAAAGTGCTGCTTAAATAAATAATAAGTACACCAACAGCATCTCGCAACGTCACATATTGCATTCTAACAGGTTGAAAACCTCATATTAGCACTTACGAAGGCTTCTAGGCACGCTTAGGTGTGATTCAATATGAATCCAACGAAAGAAAAATTCAAACATTCTGTATTCAAGTAATTCGTTATTTTGTTTAAGTTAGAGTGCAATTTAAGGGATTCTGAACACCTAGAAACTTAGCTAGCTGTGTATAATAGCCTAACTGCAACCGAAACGCTAAAGTGCTGCTTAAATTAATAATAAGTACACCAAAAACATCTCGCAACGTCACATATTGCATTCGAACAGGTTGCAAACCTCATATTAACACTTACGAAAGCTTCTAGGCACGCTTAGGTGTGTTTCAATATGGAATCCAATCGAAACAAAAATTCAAACATTCTGTATTCAAATGATTCGTTATTTTGTTTATGTTAGAGGGGCAATTTAAGGGTTCTAAACACCTATAAACTTAGCTAACTGTGTATAATAGCCTAACTGCAACCGAAACGCTAAGAGTGCTGCTTAAATAAATAATTAGTACACGAAAGCATCTCGCAGAGTCACATATTGCGTTCAAACTGGATTAAAACCTCATATTAGCGCTTACGAAGGCTTCTATGCACGCTTAGGTGTGATTCAATATTAATCCAATCGAAAGAAAAATTCAAACATTCTGTATTCAAATAATTCGTTAGTTTGTGTAAGTTAGAGAGCAATTTAAAGGATCTGAACACCTATAAACTTAGCTAGCTGTGTATAATAGCCTAACTGCTACCGAAACACAAAGTGCAGCTTAAATAAATAATAAGTACACCAAAAACATCTCGCAATGTCACATATTGCATTCTAACAGGTTGAAAACCTCATATTAGAACTTACGAAGGCTTCTAGGCACGCTTAGGCGTGTTTCAATATGAATCCAATCGAAACAAAAATTCAAACATTCTGTATTCAAATGATTCGTTATTTTGTTTAAGTTAGAGAGCAATTTAAGGGTTCTAAACACCTATAACCTTAGCTAGCTGTGTATAATAGCCTAACTGCAACCGAAACGCTAAAAGTGCTGCTTAAATAAATAATAAGTACACCAAAAGCATATCGCAACGTCACATATTGCATTCTAACAGGTTGAAAACCTCATATTAGCACTTACGAAGGCTTCTAGGCACGCTTAGGTGTGATTCAATATGAATCCAATCGAAAGAAAAATTCAAACATTCTGTATTCAAATGATTCGTTATTTTGTTTACGTTAGAGAGCAATTTAAGGGTTTTAAACACCTATAAACTTAGCTAGCTGTGTATAATAGCCTAACTGCAACCGAAACGCTAAAAGTGCTGCTTAAATAAATAATAAGTACACCAAAAGCATCTCGCAACTTCACATATTGCATTCGAACAGGTTGAAAACCTCATATTAGCACTTACGAAAGCTTCTAGGCACGCTTAGGTGTGTTTCAATATGAATCCAATCGAAACAAAAATTCAAACATTCTGTATTCAAATGATTCGTTATTTTGTTTACGTTAGAGAGAAATTTAAGGGTTCTAAACACCTATAACCTTAGCTAGCTGTGTATAATAGCCTAACTGCAACCGAAACGCTAAAAGTGCTGCTTAAATAAATAATAAGTACACCAAAAGCATCTCGCAACGTCACATATTGCATTCGAACAGGTTGAAAACCTCATATTAGCACTTACGAAAGCTTCTAGGCACGCTTAGGTGTGTTTCAATATGAATCCAATCGAAACAAAAATTCAACCATTCTGTATTCAAATAATTCGTTATTTTGTTTACGTTAGAGAGCAATTTAAGCGTTCTAAACACCTATAAACTTAGCTAGCTGTGTATAATAGCCTAACTGCAACCGAAACGCTAAAGGTTCTTATTAAATAAATAATTAGTACACTGAAAGCACCTTGCAGTGTCACATATTGCGTTCAAACGGGTTGAAAACCTCATATTAGCACTTACGAAGGCTTCTAGTCACGCTTAGGTGTGTTTCAATATGAATCCAATCGAAACAAAAATTCAAACATTCTGTATTCAAATAATTCGTTATTTTGTTTAAGTTAGAGTGCAATTTAAGGATTCTGAACACCTATAAACTTAGCTAGCTGTGTATAATAGCCTAACTGCAACCGAAACGCTAAAGGTTCTTATTAAATAAATAATTAGTACACTGAAAGCACCTTGCAGTGTCACATATTGCGTTCAAACGGGTTGAAAACCTCATATTAGCACTTACGAAGGCTTCTAGGCACGCTTAGTCGTGTTTCAATATGAATCCAATCGAAACAAAAATTCAAACATTCTGTATTCAAATAATTCGTTATTTTGTTTAAGTTAGAGTGCAATTTAAGGGGTCTGAATACCTATAAACTTAGCTAGCTGTGTATAATAGCCTAACTGCAACCGAAACGCTAAAAGTGCTGCTTAAATAAATAATAAGTACACCAAAAGCATCTCGCAACGTCACATATTGCATTCTAACAGGTTGAAAACCTCATATTAGCACTTACGAAGGCTTCTAGGCACGCTTAGGTGTGTTTCAATATGAATCCAATCGGAAACAAAAATTCAAACATTCTGTATTCAAATGATTCGTTATTTTGTTTACGTTAGAGAGCAATTTAAGGGTTCTAAACACCTATAACCTTAGCTAGCTGGTGTATAATAGCCTAACTGCAACCGAAACGCTAAAAGTGCTGCTTAAATAAATAATAAGTACACCAAAAGCATCTCGCAACGTCACATATTGCATTCGAACAGGTTGAAAACCTCATATTAGCACTTACGAAAGCTTCTAGGCACGCTTAGGTGTGTTTCAATATGAATCCAATCGAAACAAAAATTCAACCATTCTGTATTCAAATAATTCGTTATTTTGTTTTCGTTAGAGAGCAATTTAAGCGTTCTAAACACCTATAAACTTAGCTAGCTGTGTATAATAGCCTAACTGCAACCGAAACGCTAAAGGTTCTTATTAAATAAATAATTAGTACACTGAAAGCACCTTGCAGTGTCACATATTGCGTTCAAACGGGTTGAAAACCTCATATTAGCACTTACGAAGGCTTCTAGTCACGCTTAGGTGTGTTTCAATATGAATCCAATCGAAACAAAAATTCAAACATTCTGTATTCAAATAATTCGTTATTTTGTTTAAGTTAGAGTGCAATTTAAGGATTCTGAACACCTATAAACTTAGCTAGCTGTGTATAATAGCCTAACTGCAACCGAAACGCTAAAGGTTCTTATTAAATAAATAATTAGTACACTGAAAGCACCTTGCAGTGTCACATATTGCGTTTCAAACGGGTTGAAAACCTCATATTAGCACTTACGAAGGCTTCTAGGCACGCTTAGTCGTGTTTCAATATGAATCCAATCGAAACAAAAATTCAAACATTCTGTATTCAAATAATTCGTTATTTTGTTTAAGTTAGAGTGCAATTTAAGGGTTCTGAATACCTATAAACTTAGCTAGCTGTGGTATAATAGCCTAACTGCAACCGAAACGCTAAAAGTGCTTCTTAAATAAATAATAAGTACAACAAAAGCATCTCGCAACGTCACATACTGCATTCGAACAGGTTGAAAACCTCATATTAGCACTTACGAATACTTCTAGGCACGTTTAGGTGTGTTTCAATATGAATCCAATCGAAACAAAAATTCAAACATTCTGTATTCAAATGATTCGTTATTTTGTTTACGTTAGAGAGCAATTTAAGGGTTCTAAACACCTATAAACTTAGCTAGCTGTGTATAATAGCCTAACTGCAAACCGAAACGCTAAAAGTGCTGCTTAAATAAATAATAAGTACACCAACAGCATCTCGCAACGTCACATATTGCATTCTAACAGGTTGAAAACCTCATATTAGCACTTACGAAGGCTTCTAGGCACGCTTAGGTGTGATTCAATATGAATCCAACGAAAGAAAAATTCAAACATTCTGTATTCAAGTAATTCGTTATTTTGTTTAAGTTAGAGTGCAATTTAAGGATTCTGAACACCTAGAAACTTAGCTAGCTGTGTATAATAGCCTAACTGCAACCGAAACGCTAAAAGTGCTGCTTAAATTAATAATAAGTACACCAAAACATCTCGCAACGTCACATATTGCATTCGAACAGGTTGAAAACCTCATATTAACACTTACGAAAGCTTCTAGGCACGCTTAGGTGTGTTTCAATATGAATCCAATCGAAACAAAAATTCAAACATTCTGTATTCAAATGATTCGTTATTTTGTTTATGTTAGAGGGCAATTTAAGGGTTCTAAACACCTATAAACTTAGCTAACTGTGTATAATAGCCTAACTGCAACCGAAACGCTAAGAGTGCTGCTTAAATAAATAATTAGTACACCGAAAGCATCTCGCAGAGTCACATATTGCGTTCAAACTGTATAAAACCTCATATTAGCGCTTACGAAGGCTTCTATGCACGCTTAGGTGTGATTCAATATTAATCCAATCGAAAGAAAAATTCAAACATTCTGTATTCAAATAATTCGTTAGTTTGTGTAAGTTAGAGAGCAATTTAAAGGATCTGAACACCTATAAACTTAGATAGCTGTGTATAATAGCCTAACTGCTACCGAAACACAAAGTGCAGCTTAAATAAATAATAAGTACACCAAAAACATCTCGCAATGTCACATATTGCATTCTAACAGGTTGAAAACCTCATATTAGAACTTACGAAGGCTTCTAGGCACGCTTAGGCGTGTTTCAATATGAATCCAATCGAAACAAAAATTCAAACATTCTGTATTCAAATGATTCGTTATTTTGTTTAAGTTAGAGAGCAATTTAAGGGTTCTAAACACCTATAACCTTAGCTAGCTGTGTATAATAGCCTAACTGCAACGAAACGCTAAAAGTGCTGCTTAAATAAATAATAAGTACACCAAAAGCATATCGCAACGTCACATATTGCATTCTAACAGGTTGAAAACCTCATATTAGCACTTACGAAGGCTTCTAGGCACGCTTAGGTGTGATTCAATATGAATCCAATCGAAAGAAAAATTCAAACATTCTGTATTCAAATGATTCGTTATTTTGTTTACGTTAGAGAGCAATTTAAGGTTTTAAACACCTATAAACTTAGCTAGCTGTGTATAATAGCCTAACTGCAACCGAAACGCTAAAAGTGCTGCTTAAATAATAATAAGTACACCAAAAGCATCTCGCAACTTCACATATTGCATTCGAACAGGTTGAAAACCTCATATTAGCACTTACGAAAGCTTCTAGGCACGCTTAGGTGTGTTTCAATATGAATCCAATCGAAACAAAAATTCAAACATTCTGTATTCAAATGATTCGTTATTTTTGTTTACGTTAGAGAGCAATTTAAGGGTTCTAAACACCTATAACCTTAGCTAGCTGTGTATAATAGCCTAACTGCAACCGAAACGCTAAAAGTGCTGCTTAAATAAATAATAAGTACACCAAAAGCATCTCGCAACGTCACATATTGCATTCGAACAGGTTGAAAACCTCATATTAGCACTTACGAAAGCTTCTAGGCACGCTTAGGTGTGTTTCAATATGAATCCAATCGAAACAAAAATTCAACCATTCTGTATTCAAATAATTCGTTATTTTGTTAACGTTAGAGAGCAATTTAAGCGTTCTAAACACCTATAAACTTAGCTAGCTGTGTATAATAGCCTAACTGCAACCGAAACGCTAAAGGTTCTTATTAAATAAATAATTAGTACACTGAAAGCACCTTGCAGTGTCACATATTGCGTTTCAAACGGGTTGAAAACCTCATATTAGCACTTACGAAGGCTTCTAGTCACGCTTAGGTGTGTTTCAATATGAATCCAATCGAAACAAAAATTCAAACATTCTGTATTCAAATAATTCGTTATTTTGTTTAAGTTAGAGTGCAATTAAGGATTCTGAACACCTATAAACTTAGCTAGCTGTGTATAATAGCCTAACTGCAACCGAAACGCTAAAGGGTTCTTATTAAATAAATAATTAGTACACTGAAAGCACCTTGCAGTGTCACATATTGCGTTCAAACGGGTTGAAAACCTCATATTAGCACTTACGAAGGCTTCTAGGCACGCTTAGTCGTGTTTCAATATGAATCCAATCGAAACAAAAATTCAAACATTCTGTATTCAAATAATTCGTTATTTTGTTTAAGTTAGAGTGCAATTTAAGGGTTCTGAATACCTATAAACTTAGCTAGCTGTGTATAATAGCCTAACTGCAACCGAAACGCTAAAAGTGCTGCTTAAATAAATAATAAGTACACCAAAAGCATCTCGCAACGTCACATATTGCATTCTAACAGGTTGAAAACCTCATATTAGCACTTACGAAGGCTTCTAGGCACGCTTAGGTGTGTTTCAATATGAATCCAATCGAAACAAAAATTCAAACATTCTGTATTCAAATGATTCGTTATTTTGTTTACGTTAGAGAGCAATTTAAGGGTTCTAAACTCCTATAACCTTAGCTAGCTGTGTATAATAGCCTAACTGCAACCGAAACGCTAAAAGTGCTGCTTAAATAAATAATAAGTACACCAAAAGCATCTCGCAACGTCACATATTGCATTCGAACAGGTTGAAAACCTCATATTAGCACTTACGAAAGCTTCTAGGCACGCTTAGGTGTGTTTCAATATGAATCCAATCGAAACAAAAATTCAACCATTCTGTATTCAAATAATTCGTTATTTTGGTTTCGTTAGAGAGCAATTTAAGCGTTCTAAACACTATAAACTTAGCTAGCTGTGTATAATAGCCTAACTGCAACCGAAACGCTAAAGGTTCTTATTAAATAAATAATTAGTACACTGAAAGCACCTTGCAGTGTCACATATTGCGTTCAAACGGGTTGAAAACCTCATATTAGCACTTACGAAGGCTTCTAGTCACGCTTAGGTGTGTTTCAATATGAATCCAATCGAAACAAAAATTCAAACATTCTGTATTCAAATAATTCGTTATTTTGTTTAAGTTAGAGTGCAATTTAAGGATTCTGAACACCTATAAACTTAGCTAGCTGTGTATAATAGCCTAACTGCAACCGAAACGCTAAAGGTTCTTATTAAATAAATAATTAGTACACTGAAAGCACCTTGCAGTGTCACATATTGCGTTCAAACGGGTTGAAAACCTCATATTAGCACTTACGAAGGCTTCTAGGCACGCTTAGTCGTGTTTCAATATGAATCCAATCGAAACAAAAATTCAAACATTCTGTATTCAAATAATTCGTTATTTTGTTTAAGTTAGAGTGCAATTTAAGGGTTCTGAATACCTATAAACTTAGCTAGCTGTGTATAATAGCCTAACTGCAACCGAAACGCTAAAAGTGCTTCTTAAATAAATAATAAGTACAACAAAAGCATCTCGCAACGTCACATACTGCATTCGAACAGGTTGAAAACCTCATATTAGCACTTACGAATACTTCTAGGCACGTTTAGGTGTGTTTCAATATGAATCCAATCGAAACAAAAATTCAAACATTCTGTATTCAAATGATTCGTTATTTTGTTTACGTTAGAGAGCAATTTAAGGGTTCTAAACACCTATAAACTTAGCTAGCTGTGTATAATAGCCTAACTGCAACCGAAACGCTAAAAGTGCTGCTTAAATAAATAATAAGTACACCAAAAGCATCTCGCAACGTCACATATTGCATTCTAACAGGTTGAAAACCTCATATTAGCACTTACGAAGGCTTCTAGGCACGCTTAGGTGTGTTTCAATATGAATCCAATCGAAAGAAAAATTCAAACATTCTGTATTCAAATAATTCGTTAGTTTGTGTAAGTTAGAGAGCAATTTAAAGGTTCTGAACACCTATAAACTTAGCTAGCTGTGTATAATAGCCTAACTGCTACCGAAACACAAAGTGCTGCTTAAATAAATAATAAGTACACCAAAAACATCTCGCAATGTCACATATTGCATTCTAACAGGTTGAAAACCTCATATTAGAACTTACGAAGGCTTCTAGGCACGCTTAGGTGTGTTTCAATATGAATCCAATCGAAACAAAAATTCAAACATTCTGTATTCAAATGATTCGTTATTTTGTTTATGTTAGAGAGCAATTTAAGGGTTCTAAACACCTATAAACTTAGCTAGCTGTGTATAATAGCCTAACTGCAACCGAAACGCTAAAAGTGCTGCTTAAATGAATAATAAGTACACCAAAAGCATCTCGCAACTTCACATATTGCATTCGAACAGGTTGAAAACCTCATATTAGCACTTACGAAAGCTTCTAGGCACGCTTAGGTGTGTTTCAATATGAATCCAATCGAAACAAAAATTCAAACATTCTGTATTCAAATGATTCGTAATTTTGTTTACGTTAGAGAGCAATTTAAGGGTTCTAAACACCTATAACCTTAGCTAGCTGTGTATAATAGCCTAACTGCAACCGAAACGCTAAAAGTGCTGCTTAAATAAATAATAAGTACACCAAAAGCATCTCGCAACGTCACATATTGCATTCGAACAGGTTGAAAACCTCATATTAGCACTTACGAAAGCTTCTAGGCACGCTTAGGTGTGTTTCAATATGAATCCAATCGAAACAAAAATTCAACCATTCTGTATTCAAATAATTCGTTATTTTGTTTACGTTAGAGAGCAATTTAAGCGTTCTAAACACCTATAAACTTAGCTAGCTGTGTATAATAGCCTAACTGCAACCGAAACGCTAAAGGTGCTGCTTAAATAAATAATTAGTACACCGAAAGCACCTTGCAGTGTCACATATTGCGTTCAAACGGGATGAAAACCTCATATTAGCACTTACGAAGGCTTCTAGGCACGCTTAGGTGTGATTCAATATGAATCCAATAGAAAGAAAAATTCAAACATTCTGTATTCAAATGATTCGTTATTTTGTTTACGTTAGAGAGCAATTTAAGGGTTCTAAACATCTATAAACTTAGCTAGCTGTGTATAATAGCCTAACTGCAACCGAAACGCTAAAAGTGCTGCTTAAATAAATAATAAGTACACCAAAAGCATCTCGCAACGTCACATATTGCATTCGAACAGGTTGAAAACCTCATATTAGCACTTACGAAAGCTTCTAGGCACGCTTAGGTGTGTTTCAATATGAATCCAATCGAAACAAAAATTCAAACATTCTGTATTCAAATGATTCGTTATTTTGTTTACGTTAGAGAGCAATTTAAGCGTTCTAAACACCTATAAACTTAGCTAGCTGTGTATAATAGCCTAACTGCAACCGAAACGCTAAAAGTGCTGCTTAAATAAATAATAAGTACACCAAAAGCATCTCGCAACGTCACATATTGCATTCGAACAGGTTGAAAACCTCATATTAGCACTTACGAAAGCTTCTAGGCACGCTTAGGTGTGTTTCAATATGAATCCAATCGAAACAAAAATTCAAACATTCTGTATTCAAATAATTCGCTATTTTGTTTAAGTTAGAGTGCAATTTAAGGATTCTGAACACCTATAAACTTAGCTAGCTGTGTATAATAGCCTAACTGCAACCGAAACGCTAAAGGTGCTTCTTAAATAAATAATTAGTACACCGAAAGCACCTTGCAGTGTCACATATTGCGTTCAAACGGGTTGAAAACCTCATATTAGCACTTACGAAGGCTTCTAGTCACGCTTAGGTGTGTTTCAATATGAATCCAATCGAAACAAAAATTCAAACATTCTGTATTCAAATAATTCGTTATTTTGTTTAAGTTAGAGTGCAATTTAAGGATTCTGAACACCTATAAACATAGCTAGCTGTGTATAATAGCCTAACTGCAACCGAAACGCTAAAGGTGCTGCTTAAATAAATAATTAGTACACCGAAAGCACCTTGCAGTGTCACATATTGCGTTCAAACGGGATGAAAACCTCATATTAGCACTTACGAAGGCTTCTAGGCACGCTTAGGTGTGATTCAATATGAATCCAATCGAAACAAAAATTCAAACATTCTGTATTTAAATGATTCGTTATTTTGTTTACGTTAGAGAGCAATTTAAGGGTTCTAAACACCTATAAACTTAGCTAGCTGTGTATAATAGCCTAACTGCAACCGAAACGCTAAAAGTGCTGCTTAAATAAATAATAAGTACACCAAAAGCATCTCGCAACGTCACATATTGCATTCTAACAGGTTGAAAACCTCATATTAGCACTTACGAAGGCTTCTGGGCACGCTTAGGTGTGATTCAGTATGAATCCAATCGAAAGAAAAATTCAAACATTCTGTATTCAAATAATTCGTTATTTTGTTTAAGTTAGAGAGCAATTTAAGGGTTCTGAACACCTATAAACTTAGCTAGCTGTGTATAATAGCCTAACTGCAACCGAAACGCTAAAAGTGCTGCTTAAATAAATAATAAGTACACCAAAAGCATCTCGCAACGTCACATATTGCATTCTAACAGGTTGAAAACCTCATATTAGCACTTACGAAGGCTTCTAGTCACGCTTAGGTGTGTTTCAATATGAATCCAATCGAAACAAAAATTCAAACATTCTGTATTCAAATAATTCGTTATTTTGTTTAAGTTAGAGTGCAATTTAAGGATTCTGAACACCTATAAACTTAGCTAGCTGTGTATAATAGCCTAACTGCAACCGAAACGCTAAAGGTGCTGCTTAAATAAATAATTAGTACACCGAAAGCACCTTGCAGTGTCACATATTGCGTTCAAACGGGTTGATAACCTCATATTAGCACTTACGAAGGCTTCTAGGCACGCTTAGGCGTGTTTCAATATGAATCCAATCGAAAGAAAAATTCAAACATTCTGTATTAAAATAATTCGTTATTTTGTTTAAGTTAGAGTAAAATTTAAGGGTTCTGAACACCTATAAACTTAGCTAGCTGTGTATAATAGCCTAACTGCAACCGAAACGCTAAAAGTGCTGCTTAAATAAATAATAAGTACACCAAAAGCATCTCGCAACGTCACATACTGCATTCGAACAGGTTGAAAACCTCATATTAGCACTTACGAATACTTCTAGGCACGTTTAGGTGTGTTTCAATATGAATCCAATCGAAACAAAAATTCAAACACTCTGTATTCAAATGATTCGTTATTTTGTTTAAGTTACAGAGCAATTTAAGGGTTCTGAACACCTATAAACTTAGCTAGCTGTGTATAATAGCCTAACTGCAACCGAAACGCTAAAAGTGCTGCTTAAATAAATAATAAGTACACCAAAAGCATCTCGCAACGTCACATATTGCATTCTAACAGGTTGAAAACCTCATATTAGCACTTACGAAGGCTTCTAGGCACGCTTAGGTGTGATTCAATATGAATCCAACGAAAGAAAAATTCAAACATTCTGTATTCAAATAATTCGTTATTTTGTTTAAGTTAGAGTGCAATTTAAGGATTCTGAACACCTAGAAACTTAGCTAGCTGTGTATAATAGCCTAACTGCAACCGAAACGCTAAAAGTGCTGCTTAAATTAATAATAAGTACACCAAAAACATCTCGCAACGTCACATATTGCATTCGAACAGGTTGAAAACCTCATATTAACACTTACGAAAGCTTCTAGGCACGCTTAGGTGTGTTTCAATATGAATCCAATCGAAACAAAAATTCAAACATTCTGTATTCAAATGGTTCGTTATTTTGTTTATGTTAGAGGGCAATTTAAGGGTTCTAAACACCTATAAACTTAGCTAACTGTGTATAATAGCCTAACTGCAACCGAAACGCTAAGAGTGCTGCTTAAATAAATAATTAGTACACCGAAAGCATCTCGCAGAGTCACATATTGCGTTCAAATTGGATTAAAACCTCATATTAGCGCTTACGAAGGCTTCTATGCACGCTTAGGTGTGATTCAATATTAATCCAATCGAAAGAAAAATTCAAACATTCTGTATTCAAATAATTCGTTAGTTTGTGTAAGTTAGAGAGCAATTTAAAGGTTCTGAACACCTATAAACTTAGCTAGCTGTGTATAATAGCCTAACTGCTACCGAAACACAAAGTGCTGCTTAAATAAATAATAAGTACACCAAAAACATCTCGCAATGTCACATATTGCATTCTAACAGGTTGAAAACCTCATATTAGAACTTACGAAGGCTTCTAGGCACGCTTAGGCGTGTTTCAATATGAATCCAATCGAAACAAAAATTCAAACATTCTGTATTCAAATGATTCGTTATTTTGTTTAAGTTAGAGAGCAATTTAAGGGTTCTAAACACCTATAACCTTAGCTAGCTGTGTATAATAGCCTAACTGCAACCGAAACGCTAAAGTGCTGCTTAAATAAATAATAAGTACACCAAAAGCATCTCGCAACGTCACATATTGCATTCTAACAGGTTGAAAACCTCATATTAGCACTTACGAAGGCTTCTAGGCACGCTTAGGTGTGATTCAATATGAATCCAATCGAAAGAAAAATTCAAACATTCTGTATTCAAATGATTCGTTATTTTGTTTACGTTAGAGAGCAATTTAAGGGTTTTAAACACCTATAAACTTAGCTAGCTGTGTATAATAGCCTAACTGCAACCGAAATGCTAAAAGTGATGCTTAAATAAATAATAAGTACAACAAAAGCATCTCGCAACGTCACATACTGCATTCGAACAGGTTGAAAACCTCATATTAGCACTTACGAATACTTCTAGGCACGTTTAGGTGTGTTTCAATATGAATCCAATCGAAACAAAAATTCAAACATTCTGTATTCAAATGATTCGTTATTTTGTTTAAGTTAGAGTGCAATTTAAGGATTCTGAACACCTATAAACTTAGCTAGCTGTGTATAATAGCCTAACTGCAACCGAAACGCTAAAGGTGCTGCTTAAATAAATAATTAGTACACCGAAAGCACCTTGCAGTGTCACATATTGCGTTCAAACGGGTTGAAAACCTCATATTAGCACTTACGAAGGCTTCTTGGCACGCTTAGGTGTGTGTCAATATGAATCCAATCCAAACAAAAATTTAAACATTCTGTATTCAAATAATTCGTTATTTTGTTTAAGTTAGAGTGCAATTTAAGGATTCTGAACACCTAGAAACTTAGCTAGCTGTGTATAATAGCCTAACTGCAACCGAAACGCTAAAGGTGCTGCTTAAATAAATAATAAGTACACCAAAAGCATCTCGCAACGTCACATATTGCATTCTAACAGGTTGAAAACCTCATATTAGCACTTACGAAGGCTTCTAGGCACGCTTAGGTGTGTGTCAATATGAATCCAATCCAAACAAAAATTTAAACATTCTGTATTCAAATGATTCGTTATTTTGTTTAAGTTAGAGAGCAATTTAAGGTTCTAAACACCTATAACCTTAGCTAGCTGTGTATAATAGCCTAACTGCAACCGAAACGCTAAAAGTGCTGCTTAAATAAATAATAAGTACACCAAAAGCATCTCGCAACGTCACATATTGCATTCTAACAGGTTGAAAACCTCATATTAGCACTTACGAAGGCTTCTAGGCACGCTTAGGTGTGATTCAATATGAATCCAATCGAAAGAAAAATTCAAACATTCTGTATTCAAATGATTCGTTATTTTGTTTACGTTAGAGAGCAATTTAAGGGTTTTAAACACCTAGAAACTTAGCTAGCTGTGTATAATAGCCTAACTGCAACCGAAATGCTAAAAGTGATGCTTAAATAAATAATAAGTACAACAAAAGCATCTCGCAACGTCACATACTGCATTCGAACAGGTTGAAAACCTCATATTAGCACTTACGAATACTTCTAGGCACGTTTAGGTGTGTTTCAATATGAATCCAATCGAAACAAAAATTCAAACATTCTGTATTCAAATGATTCGTTATTTTGTTTAAGTTAGAGTGCAATTTAAGGATTCTGAACACCTATAAACTTAGCTAGCTGTGTATAATAGCCTAACTGCAACCGAAACGCTAAAGGTGCTGCTTAAATAAATAATTAGTACACCGAAAGCACCTTGCAGTGTCACATATTGCGTTCAAACGGGTTGAAAACCTCATATTAGCACTTACGAAGGCTTCTAGGCACGCTTAGGTGTGTGTCAATATGAATCCAATCCAAACAAAAATTTAAACATTCTGTATTCAAATAATTCGTTATTTTGTTTAAGTTAGAGTGCAATTTAAGGATTCTGAACACCTAGAAACTTAGCTAGCTGTGTATAATAGCCTAACTGCAACCGAAACGCTAAAGGTGCTGCTTAAATAAATAATAAGTACACCAAAAGCATCTCGCAACGTCACATATTGCATTCTAACAGGTTGAAAACCTCATATTAGCACTTACGAAGGCTTCTAGGCACGCTTAGGTGTGTGTCAATATGAATCCAATCCAAACAAATATTTAAACATTCTGTATTCAAATAATTCGTTATTTTGTTTAAGTTAGAGTGCTATTTAAGGATTCTGAACACCTAGAAACTTAGCTAGCTGTGTATAATAGCCTAACTGCAACCGAAACGCTAAAAGTGCTGCTTAAATTAATAATATTTACACCAAAAACATCTCGCAACGTCACATATTGCATTCTAACAGATTGAAAACCTCATATTAGCACTTACGAAGGCTTCTAGGCACGCTTAGGTGTGTTTCAATATGAATCCAATCGAAAGAAAAATTCAAATATTCTGTATTCAAATAATTCGTTATTTTGTTTAAGTTAGAGAGCAATTTAAGGGTTCTGAACTCCTATAAACTTAGCTAGCTGTGTATAATAGCCTAACTGCAACCGAAACGCTAAAGTTGCTGCTTAAATAAATAATTAGTACACCGAAAGCACCTTGCAGTGTCACATATTGCGTTCAAACGGGATGAAAACCTCATATTAGCACTTACGAAGGCTTCTAGGCACGCTTAGGTGTGATTCAATATGAATCCAATCGAAAGAAAAATTCAATCATTCTGTATTCAAATAATTCGTTATTTTGTTTAAGTTAGAGAGCAATTTAAGGGTTCTGAACACCTATAAACTTAGCTAGCTGTGTATAATAGCCTAACTGCAACCGAAACGCTAAAAGTGCTGCTTAAATAAATAATAAGTACACCAAAAGCATCTCGCAACGTCACATATTGCATTCTAACAGGTTGAAAACCTCATATTAGCACTTACGAAGGCTTCTAGGCACGCTTAGGTGTGTTTCAATATGAATCCAATCGAAACAAAAATTCATTCATTCTGTATTCAAATAATTCCTATAAACTTAGCTAGCTGTGTATAATAGCCTAACTGCAACCGAAACGCTAAAAGTGCTGCTTAAATAAATAATTAGTACATCGGAATCACCTTGCAGTGTCACATATTGCGTTCAAACGGGATGAAGACCTCATATTAGCACTTACGGAGGCTTCTAGGCACGCTTAGGTGTGATTCAATATGAATCCAATCGAAATAAAAATTCAATCATTCTGTATTCAAATAATTCGTTATTTTGTTTAAGTTAGAGAGCAATTTAAGGGTTCTGAACACCTATAAACTTAGCTAGCTGTGTATAATAGCCTAACTGCAACCGAAACGCTAATAGTGCTGCTTAAATAAATAATAAGTACACCAAAAGCATCTCGCAACGTCACATATTGCATTCTAACAGGTTGAAAACCTCATATTAGCACTTACGAAGGCTTCTAGGCACGCTTAGGTGTGTTTCAATATGAATCCAATCCAAACAAAAATTCAAACATTCTGTATTCAAATGATTCGTTATTTTGTTTACGTTAGAAAGCAATTTAAGGGTTCTAAACACCTATAAACTTAGCTAGCTGTGTATAATAGCCTAACTGCAACCGAAACGCTAAAGGTGCTGCTTAAATAAATAATAAGTACACCAAAAGCATCTCGCAACGTCACATATTGCATTCTAACAGGTTGAAAACCTCATATTAGCACTTACGAAGGCTTCTAGGCACGCTTAGGTGTGTGTCAATATGAATCCAATCCAAACAAAAATTTAAACATTCTGTATTCAAATAATTCGTTATTTTGTTTAAGTTAGAGTGCAATTTAAGGATTCTGAACACCTAGAAACTTAGCTAGCTGTGTATAATAGCCTAACTGCAACCGAAACGCTAAAAGTGCTGCTTAAATTAATAATATTTACACCAAAAACATCTCGCAACGTCACATATTGCATTCTAACAGGTTGAAAACCTCATATTAGCACTTACGAAGGCTTCTAGGCACGCTTAGGTGTGTTTCAATATGAAGCCAATCGAAAGAAAAATTCAAACATTCTGTATTCAAATAATTCGTTATTTTGTTTAAGTTAGAGAGCAATTTAAAGTTTCTGAACACCTATAAACTTAGCTAGCTGTGTATAATAGCCTAACTGCAACCGAAACGCTAAAAGTGCTGCTTAAATAAATAATTAGTACACCGGAATCACCTTGCAGTGTCACATATTGCGTTCAAACGGGATGAAGACCTCATATTAGCACTTACGAAGGCTTCTAGGCACGCTTAGGTGTGATTCAATATGAATCCAATCGAAAGAAAAATTCAATCATTCTGTATTCAAATAATTCGTTATTTTGTTTAAGTTAGAGAGCAATTTAAGGGTTCTGAACACCTATAAACTTAGCTAGCTGTATATAATAGCCTAACTGCAACCGAAACGCTAAAAGTGCTGTTTAAATAAATAATAAGTACACCAAAAGCATCTCGCAACGTCACATATTGCATTCTAACAGGTTGAAAACCTCATATTAGCACTTACGAAGGCTTCTAGGCACGCTTAGGTGTGTTTCAATATGAATCCAATCGAAACAAAAATTCAAACATTCTGTATTCAAATGATTCGTTATTTTGTTTACGTTAGAGAGCAATTTAAGGGTTCTGCACACCTATAAACTTAGCTAGCTGTGTATAATAGCCTAACTGCAACCGAAACGCTAAAAGTGCTGCTTAAATAAATAATAAGTACACCAAAAGCATCTCGCAACGTCACATATTGCATTCTAACAGGTTGAAAACCTCATAGTAGCACTTACGAAGGCTTCTAGGCACGCTTAGGTGTGATTCAATATGAATCCAATCGAAAGAAAAATTCAAACATTCTGTATTCAAATAATTCGTTATTTTGTTTAAGTTAGAGAGCAATTTGGGGGTTCTGAACACCTATAAACTTAACTAGCTGTGTATAATAGCCTAACTGCAACCGAAACGCTAAAAGTGCTGCTTAAATAAATAATAAGTACTCCAAAAGCATCTCGCAACGTCACATATTGCATTCTAACAGGTTGAAAACCTCATATTAGCACTTACGAAGGCTTCTAGGCACGCTTAGGTGTGTTTCAATATGAATCCAATCCAAACAAAAATTCAAACATTCTGTATTCAAATAATTCGTTATTTTGTTTAAGTTAGAGAGCAATTTAAGGGTTCTGAACACCTATAAACTTAGCTAGCTGTGTATAATAGAATAACTGCAACCGAAACGCTAAAAGTGCTGCTTAAATAAATAATAAGTACACCAAAAGCATCTCGCAACGTCACATATTGCATTCTAACAGGTTGAAAACCTCATATTAGCACTTACGAAGGCTTCTAGGCACGCTTAGGTGTGTTTCAATATGAATCCAATCGAAACAAAAATTCAAACATTCTGTATTCAAATGATTCGTTATTTTGTTTACGTTAGAGAGCAATTTAAGGGTTCTAAACACCTATAAACTTAGCTAGCTGTGTATAATAGCCTAACTGCAACCGAAACGCTAAAAGTGCTGCTTAAATAAATAATAAGTACACCAAAAGCATCTCGCAACGTCACATATTGCATTCTAACAGGTTGAAAACCTCATATTAGCACTTACGAAGGCTTCTAGGCACGCTTAGGTGTGATTCAATATGAATCCAATCGAAAGAAAAATTCAAACATTCTGTATTCAAATAATTCGTTATTTTGTTTAAGTTAGAGAGCAATTTAAGGGTTCTGAACACCTATAAACTTAGCTAGCTGTGTATAATAGCCTAACTGCAACCGAAACGCTAAAAGTGCTGCTTAAATAAATAATAAGTACACCAAAAGCATCTCGCAACGTCACATATTGCATTCTAACAGGTTGAAAACCTCATATTAGCACTTACGAAGGCTTCTAGGCACGCTTAGGTGTGTTTCAATATGAATCCAATCGAAACAAAAATTCAAGCATTCTGTATTCAAATAATTCGTTATTTTGTTTAAGTTAGAGAGCAATTTAAAGGTTCTGAACACCTATAAACTTAGCTAGCTGTGTATAATAGCCTAACTGCAACCGAAACGCTAAAAGTGCTGCTTAAATAAATAATTAGTACACCGGAATCACCTTGCAGTGTCACATATTGCGTTCAAACGGGTTGAAAACCTCATATTAGCACTTACGAAGGCTTCTAGGCACGCTTAGGTGTGTTTCAATATGAATCCAATGGAAAGAAAAATTCAAACATTCTGTATTCAAATAATTCGTTATTTTGTTTACGTTAGAGAGCAATTTAAGGGTTCTGAACTCCTATAAACTTAGCTAGCTGTGTATAATAGCCTAACTGCAACCAAAACGCTAAAAGTGCTGCTAAAACAGATAACAAGTACACCAAAAGCATCTCGCAACGTCACATATTGCATTCTAACAGGTTGAAAACCTCATATTAGCACTTACGAAGGCTTCTAGGCACGCTTAGGTGTGATTCAATATGAATCCAATCGAAAGAAAAATTCAAACATTCTGTATTCAAATAATTCGTTATTTTGTTTAAGTTAGAGAGCAATTTAAGGGTTCTGAACACCTATAAACTTAGCTAGCTGTGTATAATAGCCTAACTGCAACCGAAACGCTAAAAGTGCTGCTTAAATAAATAATAAGTACACCAAAAGCATCTCGCAACGTCACATATTGCATTCTAACAGGTTGAAAACCTCTTATTAGCACTTACGAAGGCTTCTAGGCACGCTTAGGTGTGATTCAATATGAATCCAATCGAAAGAAAAATTCAAACATTCTGTATTCAAATAATTCGTTATTTTGTTTAAGTTAGAGAGCAATTTAAGGGTTCTGAACACCTATAAACTTAGGTAGCTGTGTATAATAGCCTAACTGCAACCGAAACGCTAAAGGTGCTGCTTAAATAAATAATTAGTACACCGAAAGCACCTTGCAGTGTCACATATTGCGTTCAAACGGGTTGAAAATTTCATATTAGCACTTACGAAGGCTTCTAGGCACGCTTAGTCGTGTTTCAATATGAATCCAATCGAAACAAAAATTCAAACATTCTGTATTCAAATAATTCGTTATTTTGTTTAAGTTACAGTGCAATTTAAGGGTTCTGAACACCTATAAACTTAGCTAGCTGTGTATAATAGCCTAACTGCAACCGAAACGCTAAAGTGCTTCTTAAATAAATAATAAGTACAACAAAAGCATCTCGCAACGTCACATACTGCATTCGAACAGGTTGAAAACCTCATATTAGCACTTACGAATACTTCTAGGCACGTTTAGGTGTGTTTCAATATGAATCCAATCGAAACAAAAATTCAAACATTCTGTATTCAAATGATTCGTTATTTTGTTTACGTTAGAGAGCAATTTAAGGGTTCTAAACACCTATAAACTTAGCTAGCTGTGTATAATAGCCTAACTGCAACCGAAACGCTAAAAGTGCTGCTTAAATAAATAATAAGTACACCAAAAGCATCTCGCAACGTCACATATTGCATTCTAACAGGTTGAAAACCTCATATTAGCACTTACGAAGGCTTCTAGGCACGCTTAGGTGTGATTCAATATGAATCCAATCGAAAGAAAAATTCAAACATTCTGTATTCAAATAATTCGTTATTTTGTTTAAGTTAGAGTGCAATTTAAGGGTTCTGAACACCTATAAACTTAGCTAGCTGTGTATAACAGCCTAACTGCAATCGAAACGCTAAACGTGCTGCTTAAATTAATAATATTTACACCAAAAACATCTCGCAACGTCACATATTGCATTCTAACAGGTTGAAAACCTCATATTAGCACTTACGAAGGCTTCTAGGCACGCTTAGGTGTGTTTCAATATGAATCCAATCCAAACAAAAATTCAAACATTCTGTATTCAAATAATTCGTTATTTTGTTTAAGTTAGAGTGCAATTTAAGGATTCTGAACACCTGTAAACTTAGCTAGCTGTGTATAATAGCCTAACTGCAACCGAAACGCTAAAAGTGCTGCTTAAATTAATAATATTTACACCAAAAACATCTCGCAACGTCACATATTGCATTTTAACAGGTTGAAACTTCATATTAGCACTTACGAAGGCTTCTAGGCACGCTTAGGTGTGTTTCAATATGAATCCAATCGAAACAAAAATTCAAACATTCTGTATTCAAATAATTCGTTATTTTGTTTAAGTTAGAGAGCAATTTAAGGGTTCTGAACACCTATAAACTTAGCTAGCTGTGTATAATAGCCTAACTGCAACCGAAACGCTAAAAGTGCTGCTTAAATAAATAATAAGTACACCAAAAGCATCTCGCAACGTCACATATTGCATTCTAACAGGTTGAAAACCTCATATTAGCACTTACGAAGGCTTCTAGGCACGCTTAGGTGTGTTTCAATATGAATCCAATCCAAACAAAAATTCAAACATTCTGTATTCAAATAATTCGTTATTTTGTTTAAGTTAGAGTGCAATTTAAGGATTCTGAACACCTAGAAACTTAGCTATCTGTGTATAATAGCCTAACTGCAACCGAAACGCTAAAAGTGCTGCTTAAATTAATAATATTTACACCAAAAACATCTCGCAACGTCACATATTGCATTCTAACAGGTTGAAAACCTCATATTAGCACTTACGAAGGCTTCTAGGCACGCTTAGGTGTGTTTCAATATGAATCCAATCGAAAGAAAAATTCAAACATTCTGTATTCAAATAATTCGTTATTTTGTTTAAGTTAGAGAGCAATTTAAAGGTTCTGAACACCTATAAACTTAGCTAGCTGTGTATAATAGCCTAACTGCAACCGAAACGCTAAAAGTGCTGCTTAAATAAATAATTAGTACACCGGAATCACCTTGCAGTGTCACATATTGCGTTCAAACTGGATGAAGACCTCATATTAGCACTTACGAAGGCTTCTAGGCACGCTTAGGTGTGATTCAATATGAATCCAATCGAAAGAAAAATTCAATCATTCTGTATTCAAATAATTCGTTATTTGTTTAAGTTAGAGAGCAATTTAAGGGTTCTGATCACCTATAAACTTAGCTAGCTGTGTATAATAGCCTAACTGCAACCGAAACGCTAAGAGTGCTGCTTAAATAAATAATAAGTACACCAAAAGCATCTCGCAACGTCACATATTGCATTCTAACAGGTTGAAAACCTCATATTAGCACTTACGAAGGCTTCTAGGCACGCTTAGGTGTGTGTCAATATGAATCCATTCGAAAGAAAAATTCAAACATTCTGTATTCAAATAATTCGTTATTTTGTTTAAGTTAGAGAGCAATTTAAAGGTTCTGAACACCTATAAACTTAGCTAGCTGTGTATAATAGCCTAACTGCAACCGAAACGCTAAAAGTGCTGCTTAAATAAATAATTAGTACACCGGAATCACCTTGCAGTGTCACATATTGCGTTCAAACGGGATGAAGACCTCATATTAGCACTTACGAAGGCTTCTAGGCACGCTTAGGTGTGATTCAATATGAATCCAATCGAAAGAAAAATTCAATCATTCTGTATTCAAATAATTCGTTATTTTGTTTAAGTTAGAGAGCAATTTAAGGGTTCTGAACACCTATAAACTTAGCTAGCTGTGTATAATAGAATAACTGCAACCGAAACGCTAAAAGTGCTGCTTAAATAAATAATAAGTAGGTACACCAAAAGCATCTCGCAACGTCACATATTGCATTCTAACAGGTTGAAAACCTCATATTAGCACTTACGAAGGCTTCTAGGCACGCTTAGGTGTGTTTCAATATGAATCCAATCCAAACAAAAATTCAAACATTCTGTATTCAAATGATTCGTTATTTTGTTTACGTTAGAGAGCAATTTAAGGGTTCTAAACACCTATAAACTTAGCTAACTGTGTATAATAGCCTAACTGCAACCGAAACGCTAAAGGTGCTGCTTAAATAAATAATAAGTACACCAAAAGCATCTCGCAACGTCACATATTGCATTCTAACAGGTTGAAAACCTCATATTAGCACTTACGAAGGCTTCTAGGCACGCTTAGGTGTGTGTCAATATGAATCCAATCCAAACAAAAATTTAAACATTCTGTATTCAAATAATTCGTTATTTTGTTTAAGTTAGAGTGCAATTTAAGGATTCTGAACACCTAGAAACTTAGCTAGCTGTGTATAATAGCCTAACTGCAACCGAAACGCTAAAAGTGCTGCTTAAATTAATAATATTTACACCAAAAACATCTCGCAACGTCACATATTGCATTCTAACAGGTTGAAAACCTCATATTGGCACTTACGAAGGCTTCTAGGCACGCTTAGGTGTGTTTCAATATGAATCCAATCGAAAGAAAAATTCAAACATTCTGTATTTAAATAATTCGTTATTTTGTTTAAGTTAGAGAGCAACTTAAGGGTTCTGCACTCCTATAAACTTAGCTAGCTGTGTATAATAGCCTAACTGCAACCGAAACGCTAAAGGTGCTGCTTAAATAAATAATTAGTACACCGAAAGCACCTTGCAGTGTCACATATTGCGTTCAAACGGGATGAAAACCTCATATTAGCACTTACGAAGGCTTCTAGGCACGCTTAGGTGTGATTCAATATGAATCCAATCGAAAGAAAAATTCAAACATTCTGTATTTAAATAATTCGTTATTTTGTTTAAGTTAGAGAGCAACTTAAGGGTTCTGCACTCCTATAAACTTAGCTAGCTGTGTATAATAGCCTAACTGCAACCGAAACGCTAAAAGTGCTGCTTAAATATATAATAAGTACACCAAAAGCATCTCGCAACGTCACATATTGCATTCTAACAGGTTGAAAACCTCATATTAGCACTTACGAAGGCTTCTAGGCACGCTTAGGTGTGTTTCAATATGAATCCAATCAAACAAAAATTCAAACATTCTGTATTCAAATAATTTGTTATTTTGTTTAAGTTAGAGAGCAATTTAAGGGTTCTGAACACCTATAAACTTAGCTAGCTGTGTATAATAGCCTAACTGCAACCGAAACGCTAAAAGTGCTGCTTAAATAAATAATAAGTACACCAAAAGCATCTCGCAACGTCACATATTGCATTCTAACAGGTTGAAAACCTCATATTAGCACTTACGAAGGCTTCTAGGCACGCTTAGGTGTGTTTCAATATGAATCCAATCGAAACAAAAATTCAAACATTCTGTATTCAAATGATTCGTTATTTTGTTTACGTTAGAGAGCAATTTAAGGGTTCTGAACACCTATAAACTTAGCTAGCTGTGTATAATAGCCTAACTGCAACCGAAACGCTAAAAGTGCTGCTTAAATAAATAATAAGTACACCAAAAGCATCTCGCAACGGCACATATTGCATTCTAACAGGTTGAAAACCTCATAGTAGCACTTACGAAGGCTTCTAGGCACGCTTAGGTGTGATTCAATATGAATCCAATCGAAAGAAAAATTCAAACATTCTGTATTCAAATAATTCGTTATTTTGTTTAAGTTAGAGAGCAATTTGGGGGTTCTGAACACCTATAAAACTTAGCTAGCTGTTATAATAGCCTAACTGCAACCGAAACGCTAAAAGTGCTGCTTAAATAAATAATAAGTACACCAAAAGCATCTCGCAACGTCACATATTGCATTTTAACAGGTTGAAAACCTCATATTAGCACTTACGAAGGCTTCTAGGCACGCTTAGGTGTGTTTCAATATGAATCCAATCCAAACAAAAATTCAAACATTCTGTATTCAAATAATTCGTTATTTTGTTTAAGTTAGAGAGCAATTTAAGGGTTCTGAACACCTATAAACTTAGCTAGCTGTGTATAATAGCCTAACTGCAACCGAAACGCTAAAAGTGCTGCTTAAATAAATAATAAGTACACCAAAAGCATCTCGCAACGTCACATATTGCATTCTAACAGGTTGAAAACCTCATATTAGCACTTACGAAGGCTTTTAGGCACGCTTAGGTGTGTTTCAATATGAATCCAATCGAAACAAAAATTCAAACATTCTGTATTCAAATGATTCGTTATTTTGTTTACGTTAGAGAGCAATTTAAGGGTTCTGAACACCTATAAACTTAGCTAGCTGTGTATAATAGCCTAACTGCAACCGAAACGCTAAAAGTGCTGCTTAAATAAATAATAAGTACACCAAAAGCATCTCGCAACGTCACATATTGGATTCTAACAGGTTGAAAACCTCATATTAGCACTTACGAAGGCTTCTAGGCACGCTTAGGTGTGATTCAATATGAATCCAATCGAAAGAAAAATTCAAACATTCTGTATTCAAATAATTCGTTATTTTGTTTAAGTTAGAGAGCAATTTAAGGGTTCTGAACACCTATAAACTTAGCTAGCTGTGTATAATAGCCTAACTGCAACCGAAACGCTAAAAGTGCTTCTTAAATAAATAATAAGTACAACAAAAGCATCTCGCAACGTCACATACTGCATTCGAACATGTTGAAAACCTCATATTAGCACTTACGAAAGCTTCTAGGCACGCTTAGGTGTGTTTCAATATGAATCCAATCGAAACAAAAATTCAAACATTCTGTATTCAAATGATTCGTTATTTTGTTTACGTTAGAGAGCAATTTAAGGGTTCTAAACACCTATAAACTTAGCTAGCTGTGTATAATAGCCTAACTGCAACCGAAACGCTAAAAGTGCTGCTTAAATAAATAATAAGTACACCAAAAGCATCTCGCAACGTCACATATTGCATTCTACCAGGCTGAAAACCTCATATTAGCACTTACGAAGGCTTCTAGGCACGCTTAGGTGTGTTTCAATATGAATCCAATCCAAACAAAAATTCAAACATTCTGTATTCAAATAATTCGTTATTTTGTTTAAGTTAGAGAGCAATTTAAGGGTTCTGAACACCTATAAACTTAGCTAGCTGTGTATAATAGCCTAACTGCAACCGAAACGCTAAAAGTGCTGCTTAAATAAATAATAAGTAGGTACACCAAAAGCATCTCGCAACGTCACATATTGCATTCTAACAGGTTGAAAACCTCATATTAGCACTTACGAAGGCTTCTAGGCACGCTTAGGTGTGTTTCAATATGAATCCAATCCAAACAAAAATTCAAACATTCTGTATTCAAATGATTCGTTATTTTGTTTACGTTAGAGAGCAATTTAAGGGTTCTAAACACCTATAAACTTAGCTAACTGTGTATAATAGCCTAACTGCAACCGAAACGCTAAAGGTGCTGCTTAAATAAATAATAAGTACACCAAAAGCATCTCGCAACGTCACATATTGCATTCTAACAGGTTGAAAACCTCATATTAGCACTTACGAAGGCTTCTAGGCACGCTTAGGTGTGTGTCTATATGAATCCAATCCAAACAAAAATTTAAACATTCTGTATTCAAATAATTCGTTATTTTGTTTAAGTTAGAGTGCAATTTAAGGATTCTGAACACCTAGAAACTTAGCTAGCTGTGTATAATAGCCTAACTGCAACCGAAACGCTAAAAGTGCTGCTTAAATTAATAATATTTACACCAAAAACATCTCGCAACGTCACATATTGCATTCTAACAGGTTGAAAACCTCATATTGGCACTTACGAAGGCTTCTAGGCACGCTTAGGTGTGTTTCAATATGAATCCAATCTAAAGAAAAATTCAAACATTCTGTATTTAAATAATTCGTTATTTTGTTTAAGTTAGAGAGCAACTTAAGGGTTCTGCACTCCTATAAACTTAGCTAGCTGTGTATAATAGCCTAACTGCAACCGAAACGCTAAAGGTGCTGCTTAAATAAATAATTAGTACACCGAAAGCACCTTGCAGTGTCACATATTGCGTTCAAACGGGATGAAAACCTCATATTAGCACTTACGAAGGCTTCTAGGCACGCTTAGGTGTGATTCAATATGAATCCAATCGAAAGAAAAATTCAAACATTCTGTATTCAAATAATTCGTTATTTTGTTTAAGTTAGAGAGCAATTTGGGGGTTCTGAACACCTATAAACTTAGCTAGCTGTGTATAATAGCCTAACTGCAACCGAAACGCTAAAAGTGCTGCTTAAATATATAATAAGTACACCAAAAGCATCTCGCAACGTCACATATTGCATTCTAACAGGTTGAAAACCTCATATTAGCACTTACGAAGGCTTCTAGGCACGCTTAGGTGTGTTTCAATATGAATCCAATCCAAACAAAAATTCAAACATTCTGTATTCAAATAATTTGTTATTTTGTTTAAGTTAGAGAGCAATTTAAGGGTTCTGAACACCTATAAACTTAGCTAGCTGTGTATAATAGCCTAACTGCAACCGAAACGCTAAAAGTGCTGCTTAAATAAATAATAAGTACACCAAAAGCATCTCGCAACGTCACATATTGCATTCTAACAGGTTGAAAACCTCATATTAGCACTTACGAAGGCTTTTAGGCACGCTTAGGTGTGTTTCAATATGAATCCAATCGAAACAAAAATTCAAACATTCTGTATTCAAATGATTCGTTATTTTGTTTACGTTAGAGAGCAATTTAAGGGTTCTGAACACCTATAAACTTAGCTAGCTGTGTATAATAGCCTAACTGCAACCGAAACGCTAAAAGTGCTGCTTAAATAAATAATAAGTACACCAAAAGCATCTCGCAACGTCACATATTGGATTCTAACAGGTTGAAAACCTCATATTAGCACTTACGAAGGCTTCTAGGCACGCTTAGGTGTGATTCAATATGAATCCAATCGAAAGAAAAATTCAAACATTCTGTATTCAAATAATTCGTTATTTTGTTTAAGTTAGAGAGCAATTTAAGGGTTCTGAACACCTATAAACTTAGCTAGCTGTGTATAATAGCCTAACTGCAACCGAAACGCTAAAAGTGCTTCTTAAATAAATAATAAGTACAACAAAAGCATCTCGCAACGTCACATACTGCATTCGAACATGTTGAAAACCTCATATTAGCACTTACGAAAGCTTCTAGGCACGCTTAGGTGTGTTTCAATATGAATCCAATCGAAACAAAAATTCAAACATTCTGTATTCAAATGATTCGTTATTTTGTTTACGTTAGAGAGCAATTTAAGGGTTCTAAACACCTATAAACTTAGCTAGCTGTGTATAATAGCCTAACTGCAACCGAAACGCTAAAAGTGCTGCTTAAATAAATAATAAGTACACCAAAAGCATCTCGCAACGTCACATATTGCATTCTACCAGGCTGAAAACCTCATATTAGCACTTACGAAGGCTTCTAGGCACGCTTAGGTGTGTTTCAATATGAATCCAATCCAAACAAAAATTCAAACATTCTGTATTCAAATAATTCGTTATTTTGTTTAAGTTAGAGAGCAATTTAAGGGTTCTGAACACCTATAAACTTAGCTAGCTGTGTATAATAGCCTAACTGCAACCGAAACGCTAAAAGTGCTGCTTAAATAAATAATAAGTACACCAAAAGCATCTCGCAACGTCACATATTGGATTCTAACAGGTTGAAAACCTCATATTAGCACTTACGAAGGCTTCTAGGCACGCTTAGGTGTGATTCAATATGAATCCAATCGAAAGAAAAATTCAAACATTCTGTATTCAAATAATTCGTTATTTTGTTTAAGTTAGAGAGCAATTTAAGGGTTCTGAACACCTATAAACTTAGCTAGCTGTGTATAATAGCCTAACTGCAACCGAAACGCTAAAAGTGCTTCTTAAATAAATAATAAGTACAACAAAAGCATCTCGCAACGTCACATACTGCATTCGAACATGTTGAAAACCTCATATTAGCACTTACGAAAGCTTCTAGGCACGCTTAGGTGTGTTTCAATATGAATCCAATCGAAACAAAAATTCAAACATTCTGTATTCAAATGATTCGTTATTTTGTTTACGTTAGAGAGCAATTTAAGGGTTCTAAACACCTATAAACTTAGCTAGCTGTGTATAATAGCCTAACTGCAACCGAAACGCTAAAAGTGCTGCTTAAATAAATAATAAGTACACCAAAAGCATCTCGCAACGTCACATATTGCATTCTACCAGGCTGAAAACCTCATATTAGCACTTACGAAGGCTTCGAGGCACGCTTAGGTGTGTTTCAATATGAATCCAATCCAAACAAAAATTCAAACATTCTGTATTCAAATAATTCGTTATTTTGTTTAAGTTAGAGTGCAATTTAAGGATTCTGAACACCTAGAAACTTAGCTAGCTGTGTATAATAGCCTAACTGCAACCGAAACGCTAAAAGTGCTGCTTAAATAAATAATAAGTACACCAAAAGCATCTCGCAACGTCACATATTGCATTCTAACAGGTTGAAAACCTCATATTAGCACTTACGAAGGCTTCTAGGCACGCTTAGGTGTGTTTCAATATGAATCCAATCCAAACAAAAATTCAAACATTCTGTATTCAAATAATTCGTTATTTTGTTTAAGTTAGAGAGCAATTTAAGGGTTCTGAACACCTATAAACTTAGCTAGCTGTGTATAATAGCCTAACTGCAACCGAAACGCTAAAAGTGCTGCTTAAATAAATAATAAGTACACCAAAAGCATCTCGCAACGTCACATATTGCATTCTAACAGGTTGAAAACCTCATATTAGCACTTACGAAGGCTTCTAGGCACGCTTAGGTGTGTTTCAATATGAATCCAATCGAAACAAAAATTCAAACATTCTGTATTCAAATGATTCGTTATTTTGTTTAAGTTAGAGAGCAATTTAAGGGTTCTGAACACCTATAAACTTAGCTAGCTGTGTATAATAGCCTAACTGCAAACGAAACGCTAAAAGTGCTGCTTAAATAAATAATAAGTACACCAAAAGCATCTCGCAACGTCACATATTGCATTCTAACAGGTTGAAAACCTCATATTAGCACTTACGAAGGCTTCTAGGCACGCTTAGGTGTGTTTCAATATGAATCCAATCCAAACAAAAATTCAAACATTCTGTATTCAAATAATTCGTTATTTTGTTTAAGTTAGAGAGCAATTTAAGGGTTCTGAACACCTATAAACTTAGCTAGCTGTGTATAATAGCCTAACTGCAACCGAAACGCTAAAAGTGCTGCTTAAATAAATAATAAGTACACCAAAAGCATCTCGCAACGTCACATATTGCATTCTAACAGGATGAAAACCTCATATTAGCACTTACGAAGGCTTCTAGGCACGTTTAGGTGTGTTTCAATATGAATCCAATCGAAACAAAAATTCAAACATTCTGTATTCAAATGATTCGTTATTTTGTTTACGTTAGAGGGCAATTTAAGGGTTCTAAACACCTATAAACTTAGCTAGCTGTGTATAATAGCCTAACTGCAACCGAAACGCTAAAAGTGCTGCTTAAATAAATAATAAGTACACCAAAAGCATCTCGCAACGTCACATATTGCATTCTAACAGGTTGAAAACCTCATATTAGCACTTACGAAGGCTTCTAGGCACGCTTAGGTTTGTTTCAATATGAATCCAATCCAAACAAAAATTCAAACATTCTGTATTCAAATAATTCGTTATTTTGTTTAAGTTAGAGAGCAATTTAAGGGTTCTGAACACCTATAAACTTAGCTAGCTGTGTATAATAGCCTAACTGCAACCGAAACGCTAAAAGTGCTGCTTAAATAAATAATAAGTACACCAAAAGCATCTCGCAACGTCACATATTGCATTCTAACAGGTTGAAAACCTCATATTAGCACTTACGAAGGCTTCTAGGCACGCTTAGGTGTGTGTCAATATGAATCCAATCGAAAGAAAAATTCAAACATTCTGTATTCAAATAATTCGTTATTTTGTTTAAGTTAGAGAGCAATTTAAAGGTTCTGAACACCTTTAAACTTAGCTAGCTGTGTATAATAGCCTAACTGCAACCGAAACGCTAAAAGTGCTGCTTAAATAAATAATTAGTACACCGGAATCACCTTGCAGTGTCACATATTGCGTTCAAACGGGATAAAGACCTCATATTAGCACTTACGAAGGCTTCTAGGCACGCTTAGGTGTGATTCAATATGAATCCAATCGAAAGAAAAATTCAATCATTCTGTATTCAAATAATTCGTTATTTTGTTTAAGTTAGAGAGCAATTTAAGGGTTCTGAACACCTATAAACTTAGCTAGCTGTGTATAATAGCCTAACTGCAACCGAAACGCTAAAAGTGCTGCTTAAATAAATAATAAGTAGGTACACCAAAAGCATCTCGCAACGTCACATATTGCATTCTAACAGGTTGAAAACCTCATATTAGCACTTACGAAGGCTTCTAATCAGGCTTAGGTGTGTTTCAATATGAATCCAATCCAAACAAAAATTCAAACATTCTGTATTCAAATGATTCGTTATTTTGTTTACGTTAGAGAGCAATTTAAGGGTTCTAAACACCTATAAACTTAGCTAGCTGTGTATAATAGCCTAACTGCAACCGAAACGCTAAAGGTGCTGCTTAAATAAATAATAAGTACACCAAAAGCATCTCGCAACGTCACATATTGCATTCTAACAGGTTGAAAACCTCATATTAGCACTTACGAAGGCTTCTAGGCACGCTTAGGTGTGTGTCAATATGAATCCAATCCAAACAAAAATTTAAACATTCTGTATTCAAATAATTCGTTATTTTGTTTAAGTTAGAGTGCAATTTAAGGATTCTGAACACCTAGAAACTTAGCTAGCTGTGTATAATAGCCTAACTGCAACCGAAACGCTAAAAGTGCTGCTTAAATTAATAATATTTACACCAAAAACATCTCGCAACGTCACATATTGCATTCTAACAGGTTGAAAACCTCATATTGGCACTTACGAAGGCTTCTAGGCACGCTTAGGTGTGTTTCAATATGAATCCAATCGAAAGAAAAATTCAAACATTCTGTATTCAAATAATTCGTTATTTTGTTTAAGTTAGAGAGCAATTTAAGGGTTCTGAACTCCTATAAACTTAGCTAGCTGTGTATAATAGCCTAACTGCAACCGAAACGCTAAAGGTGCTGCTTAAATAAATAATTAGTACACCGAAAGCACCTTGCAGTGTCACATATTGCGTTCAAACGGGATGAAAACCTCATATTAGCACTTACGAAGGCTTCTAGGCACGCTTAGGTGTGATTCAATATGAATCCAATCGAAAGAAAAATTCAAACATTCTGTATTCAAATAATTCGTTATTTTGTTTAAGTTAGAGAGCAATTTGGGGGTTCTGAACACCTATAAACTTAGCTAGCTGTGTATAATAGCCTAACTGCAACCGAAACGCTAAAAATGATGCTTAAATAAATAATAAGTACACCAAAAGCATCTCGCAACGTCACATATTGCATTCTAACAGGTTGAAAACCTCATATTAGCACTTACGAAGGCTTCTAGGCACGCTTAGGTGTGTTTCAATATGAATCCAATCCAAACAAAAATTCAAACATTCTGTATTCAAATAATTTGTTATTTTGTTTAAGTTAGAGAGCAATTTAAGAGTTCTGAACACCTATAAACTTAGCTAGCTGTGTATAATAGCCTAACTGCAACCGAAACGCTAAAAGTGCTGCTTAAATAAATAATAAGTACACCAAAAGCATCTCGCAACGTCACATATTGCATTCTAACAGGTTGAAAACCTCATATTAGCACTTACGAAGGCTTCTAGGCACGCTTAGGTGTGTTTCAATATGAATCCAATCGAAACAAAAATTCAAACATTCTGTATTCAAATGATTCGTTATTTTGTTTACGTTAGAGAGCAATTTAAGGGTTCTGAACACCTATAAACTTAGCTAGCTGTGTATAATAGCCTAACTGCAACCGAAACGCTAAAAGTGCTGCTTAAATAAATAATAAGTACACCAAAAGCATCTCGCAACGTCACATATTGCATTCTAACAGGTTGAAAACCTCATAGTAGCACTTACGAAGGCTTCTAGGCACGCTTAGGTGTGATTCAATATGAATCCAATCGAAAGAAAAATTCAAACATTCTGTATTCAAATAATTCGTTATTTTGTTTAAGTTAGAGAGCAATTTGGGGGTTCTGAACACCTATAAACTTAGCTAGCTGTGTATAATAGCCTAACTGCAACCGAAACGCTAAAAGTGCTGCTTAAATAAATAATAAGTACACCAAAAGCATCTCGCAACGTCACATATTGCATTCTAACAGGTTGAAAACCTCATATTAGCACTTACGAAGGCTTCTAGGCACGCTTAGGTGTGTTTCAATATGAATCCAATCCAAACAAAAATTCAAACATTCTGTATTCAAATAATTCGTTATTTTGTTTAAGTTAGAGAGCAATTTAAGGGTTCTGAACACCTATAAACTTAGCTAGCTGTGTATAATAGCCTAACTGCAACCGAAACGCTAAAAGTGATGCTTAAATAAATAATAAGTACACCAAAAGCATCTCGCAACGTCACATATTGCATTCTAACAGGTTGAAAACCTCATATTAGCACTTACGAAGGCTTCTAGGCACGCTTAGGTGTGTTTCAATATGAATCCAATCGAAACAAAAATTCAAACATTCTGTATTCAAATGATTCGTTATTTTGTTTACGTTAGAGAGCAATTTAAGGGTTCTAAACACCTATAAACTTAGCTAGCTGTGTATAATAGCCTAACTGCAACCGAAACGCTAAAAGTGCTGCTTAAATAAATAATAAGTACACCAAAAGCATCTCGCAACGTCACATATTGCATTCTACCAGGCTGAAAACCTCATATTAGCACTTACGAAGGCTTCTAGGCACGCTTAGGTGTGTTTCAATATGAATCCAATCCAAACAAAAATTCAAACATTCTGTATTCAAATAATTCGTTATTTTGTTTAAGTTAGAGTGCAATTTAAGGATTTTGAACACCTAGAAACTTAGCTAGCTGTGTATAATAGCCTAACTGCAACCGAAACGCTAAAAGTGCTGCTTAAATAAATAATAAGTACACCAAAAGCATCTCGCAACGTCACATATTGCATTCTAACAGGTTGAAAACCTCATATTAGCACTTACGAAGGCTTCTAGGCACGCTTAGGTGTGTTTCAATATGAATCCAATCCAAACAAAAATTCAAACATTCTGTATTCAAATAATTCGTTATTTTGTTTAAGTTAGAGAGCAATTTAAGGGTTCTGAACACCTATAAACTTAGCTAGCTGTGTATAATAGCCTAACTGCAACCGAAACGCTAAAAGTGCTGCTTAAATAAATAATAAGTACACCAAAAGCATCTCGCAACGTCACATATTGCATTCTAACAGGTTGAAAACCTCATATTAGCACTTACGAAGGCTTCTAGGCACGCTTAGGTGTGTTTCAATATGAATCCAATCGAAACAAAAATTCAAACATTCTGTATTCAAATGATTCGTTATTTTGTTTAAGTTACAGAGCAATTTAAGGGTTCCGAACACCTATAAACTTAGCTAGCTGTGTATAATAGCCTAACTGCAACCGAAACGCTAAAAGTGCTGCTTAAATAAATAATAAGTACACCAAAAGCATCTCGCAACGTCACATATTGCATTCTAACAGGTTGAAAACCTCATAGTAGCACTTACGAAGGCTTCTAGGCACGCTTAGGTGTGATTCAATATGAATCCAATCAAAAGAAAAATTCAAACATTCTGTATTCAAATAATTCGTTATTTTGTTTAAGTTAGAGAGCAATTTGGGGGTTCTGAACACCTATAAACTTAGCTAGCTGTGTATAATAGCCTAACTGCAACCGAAACGCTAAAAGTGCTGCTTAAATAAATAATAAGTACACCAAAAGCATCTCGCAACGTCACATATTGCATTCTAACAGGTTGAAAACCTCATATTAGCACTTACGAAGGCTTCTAGGAACGCTTAGGTGTGTTTCAATATGAATCCAATCCAAACAAAAATTCAAACATTCTGTATTCAAATAATTCGTTATTTTGTTTAAGTTAGAGAGCAATTTAAGGGTTCTGAACACCTATAAACTTAGCTAGCTGTGTATAATAGCCTAACTGCAACCGAAACGCTAAAAGTGCTGCTTAAATAAATAATAAGTACACCAAAAGCATCTCGCAACGTCACATATTGCATTCTAACAGGTTGAAAACCTCATATTAGCACTTACGAAGGCTTCTAGGCACGCTTAGGTGTGTTTCAATATGAATCCAATCCAAACAAAAATTCAAACATTCTGTATTCAAATAATTCGTTATTTTGTTTAAGTTAGAGAGCAATTTAAGGGTTCTGAACACCTATAAACTTAGCTAGCTTTGTATAATAGCCTAACTGCAACCGAAACGCTAAAGTGCTGCTTAAATAAATAATAAGTACACCAAAAGCATCTCGCAACGTCACATATTGCATTCTAACAGGTTGAAAACCTCATATTAGCACTTACGAAGGCTTCTAGGCACGCTTAGGTGTGATTCAATATGAATCCAATCGAAAGAAAAATTCAAACATTCTGTATTCAAATAATTCGTTATTTTGTTTAAGTTAGAGAGCAATTTAAGGGTTCTGAACACCTATAAACTTAGCTAGCTGTGTATAATAGCCTAACTGCAACCGAAACGCTAAAAGTGCTTCTTAAATAAATAATAAGTACAACAAAAGCATCTCGCAACGTCACATACTGCATTCGAACATGTTGAAAACCTCATATTAGCACTTACGAAAGCTTCTAGGCACGCTTAGGTGTGTTTCAATATGAATCCAATCGAAACAAAAATTCAAACATTCTGTATTCAAATGATTCGTTATTTTGTTTACGTTAGAGAGCAATTTAAGGGTTCTAAACACCTATAAACTTAGCTAGCTGTGTATAATAGCCTAACTGCAACCGAAACGCTAAAAGTGCTGCTTAAATAAATAATAAGTACACCAAAAGCATCTCGCAACGTCACATATTGCATTCTACCAGGCTGAAAACCTCATATTAGCACTTACGAAGGCTTCTAGGCACGCTTAGGTGTGTTTCAATATGAATCCAATCCAAACAAAAATTCAAACATTCTGTATTCAAATAATTCGTTATTTAGTTTAAGTTAGAGTGCAATTTAAGGATTTTGAACACCTAGAAACTTAGCTAGCTGTGTATAATAGCCTAACTGCAACCGAAACGCTAAAAGTGCTGCTTAAATAAATAATAAGTACACCAAAAGCATCTCGCAACGTCACATATTGCATTCTAACAGGTTGAAAACCTCATATTAGCACTTACGAAGGCTTCTAGGCACGCTTAGGTGTGTTTCAATATGAATCCAATCCAAACAAAAATTCAAACATTCTGTATTCAAATAATTCGTTATTTTGTTTAAGTTAGAGAGCAATTTAAGGGTTCTGAACACCTATAAACTTAGCTAGCTGTGTATAATAGCCTAACTGCAACCGAAACGCTAAAAGTGCTGCTTAAATAAATAATAAGTACACCAAAAGCATCTCGCAACGTCACATATTGCATTCTAACAGGTTGAAAACCTCATATTAGCACTTACGAAGGCTTCTAGGCACGCTTAGGTGTGTTTCAATATGAATCCAATCGAAACAAAATTCAAACATTCTGTATTCAAATGATTCGTTATTTTGTTTAAGTTACAGAGCAATTTAAGGGTTCTGAACACCTATAAACTTAGCTAGCTGTGTATAATAGCCTAACTGCAACCGAAACGCTAAAAGTGCTGCTTAAATAAATAATAAGTACACCAAAAGCATCTCGCAACGTCACATATTGCATTCTACCAGGCTGAAAACCTCATATTAGCACTTACGAAGGCTTCTAGGCACGCTTAGGTGTGTTTCAATATGAATCCAATCCAAACAAAAATTCAAACATTCTGTATTCAAATAATTCGTTATTTTGTTTAAGTTAGAGTGCAATTTAAGGATTTTGAACACCTAGAAACTTAGCTAGCTGTGTATAATAGCCTAACTGCAACCGAAACGCTAAAAGTGCTGCTTAAATAAATAATAAGTACACCAAAAGCATCTCGCAACGTCACATATTGCATTCTAACAGGTTGAAAACCTCATATTAGCACTTACGAAGGCTTCTAGGCACGCTTAGGTGTGTTTCAATATGAATCCAATCCAAACAAAAATTCAAACATTCTGTATTCAAATAATTCGTTATTTTGTTTAAGTTAGAGAGCAATTTAAGGGTTCTGAACACCTATAAACTTAGCTAGCTGTGTATAATAGCCTAACTGCAACCGAAACGCTAAAAGTGCTGCTTAAATAAATAATAAGTACACCAAAAGCATCTCGCAACGTCACATATTGCATTCTAACAGGTTGAAAACCTCATATTAGCACTTACGAAGGCTTCTAGGCACGCTTAGGTGTGTTTCAATATGAATCCAATCGAAACAAAAATTCAAACATTCTGTATTCAAATGATTCGTTATTTTGTTTAAGTTACAGAGCAATTTAAGGGTTCTGAACACCTATAAACTTAGCTAGCTGTGTATAATAGCCTAACTGCAACCGAAACGCTAAAAGTGCTGCTTAAATAAATAATAAGTACACCAAAAGCATCTCGCAACGTCACATATTGCATTCTAACAGGTTGAAAACCTCATAGTAGCACTTACGAAGGCTTCTAGGCACGCTTAGGTGTGATTCAATATGAATCCAATCGAAAGAAAAATTCAAACATTCTGTATTCAAATAATTCGTTATTTTGTTTAAGTTAGAGAGCAATTTGGGGGTTCTGAACACCTATAAACTTAGCTAGCTGTGTATAATAGCCTAACTGCAACCGAAACGCTAAAAGTGCTGCTTAAATAAATAATAAGTACACCAAAAGCATCTCGCAACGTCACATATTGCATTCTAACAGGTTGAAAACCTCATATTAGCACTTACGAAGGCTTCTAGGCACGCTTAGGTGTGTTTCAATATGAATCCAATCCAAACAAAAATTCAAACATTCTGTATTCAAATAATTCGTTATTTTGTTTAAGTTAGAGAGCAATTTAAGGGTTCTGAACACCTATAAACTTAGCTAGCTTTGTATAATAGCCTAACTGCAACCGAAACGCTAAAAGTGCTGCTTAAATAAATAATAAGTACACCAAAAGCATCTCGCAACGTCACATATTGCATTCTAACAGGTTGAAAACCTCATATTAGCACTTACGAAGGCTTCTAGGCACGCTTAGGTGTGATTCAATATGAATCCAATCGAAAGAAAAATTCAAACATTCTGTATTCAAATAATTCGTTATTTTGTTTAAGTTAGAGAGCAATTTAAGGGTTCTGAACACCTATAAACTTAGCTAGCTGTGTATAATAGCCTAACTGCAACCGAAACGCTAAAGTGCTTCTTAAATAAATAATAAGTACAACAAAAGCATCTCGCAACGTCACATACTGCATTCGAACATGTTGAAAACCTCATATTAGCACTTACGAAAGCTTCTAGGCACGCTTAGGTGTGTTTCAATATGAATCCAATCGAAACAAAAATTCAAACATTCTGTATTCAAATGATTCGTTATTTTGTTTACGTTAGAGAGCAATTTAAGGGTTCTAAACACCTATAAACTTAGCTAGCTGTGTATAATAGCCTAACTGCAACCGAAACGCTAAAAGTGCTGCTTAAATAAATAATAAGTACACCAAAAGCATCTCGCAACGTCACATATTGCATTCTACCAGGCTGAAAACCTCATATTAGCACTTACGAAGGCTTCTAGGCACGCTTAGGTGTGTTTCAATATGAATCCAATCCAAACAAAAATTCAAACATTCTGTATTCAAATAATTCGTTATTTAGTTTAAGTTAGAGTGCAATTTAAGGATTTTGAACACCTAGAAACTTAGCTAGCTGTGTATAATAGCCTAACTGCAACCGAAACGCTAAAAGTGCTGCTTAAATAAATAATAAGTACACCAAAAGCATCTCGCAACGTCACATATTGCATTCTAACAGGTTGAAAACCTCATATTAGCACTTACGAAGGCTTCTAGGCACGCTTAGGTGTGTTTCAATATGAATCCAATCCAAACAAAAATTCAAACATTCTGTATTCAAATAATTCGTTATTTTGTTTAAGTTAGAGAGCAATTTAAGGGTTCTGAACACCTATAAACTTAGCTAGCTGTGTATAATAGCCTAACTGCAACCGAAACGCTAAAGTGCTGCTTAAATAAATAATAAGTACACCAAAAGCATCTCGCAACGTCACATATTGCATTCTAACAGGTTGAAAACCTCATATTAGCACTTACGAAGGCTTCTAGGCACGCTTAGGTGTGTTTCAATATGAATCCAATCGAAACAAAAATTCAAACATTCTGTATTCAAATGATTCGTTATTTTGTTTAAGTTACAGAGCAATTTAAGGGTTCTGAACACCTATAAACTTAGCTAGCTGTGTATAATAGCCTAACTGCAACCGAAACGCTAAAAGTGCTGCTTAAATAAATAATAAGTACACCAAAAGCATCTCGCAACGTCACATATTGCATTCTAACAGGTTGAAAACCTCATAGTAGCACTTACGAAGGCTTCTAGGCACGCTTAGGTGTGATTCAATATGAATCCAATCGAAAGAAAAATTCAAACATTCTGTATTCAAATAATTCGTTATTTTGTTTAAGTTAGAGAGCAATTTGGGGGTTCTGAACACCTATAAACTTAGCTAGCTGTGTATAATAGCCTAACTGCAACCGAAACGCTAAAAGTGCTGCTTAAATAAATAATAAGTACACCAAAAGCATCTCGCAACGTCACATATTGCATTCTAACAGGTTGAAAACCTCATATTAGCACTTACGAAGGCTTCTAGGCACGCTTAGGTGTGTTTCAATATGAATCCAATCCAAACAAAAATTCAAACATTCTGTATTCAAATAATTCGTTATTTTGTTTAAGTTAGAGAGCAATTTAAGGGTTCTGAACACCTATAAACTTAGCTAGCTGTGTATAATAGCCTAACTGCAACCGAAACGCTAAAAGTGCTGCTTAAATAAATAATAAGTACACCAAAAGCATCTCGCAACGTCACATATTGCATTCTAACAGGTTGAAAACCTCATATTAGCACTTACGAAGGCTTCTAGGCACGCTTAGGTGTGTTTCAATATGAATCCAATCGAAACAAAAATTCAAACATTCTGTATTCAAATGATTCGTTATTTTGTTTACGTTAGAGAGCAATTTAAGGGTTCTAAACACCTATAAACTTAGCTAGCTGTGTATAATAGCCTAACTGCAACCGAAACGCTAAAAGTGCTGCTTAAATAAATAATAAGTACACCAAAAGCATCTCGCAACGTCACATATTGCATTCTAACAGGTTGAAAACCTCATATTAGCACTTACGAAGGCTTCTAGGCACGCTTAGGTGTGATTCAATATGAATCCAATCGAAAGAAAAATTCAAACATTCTGTATTCAAATAATTCGTTATTTTGTTTAAGTTAGAGAGCAATTTAAGGGTTCTGAACACCTATAAACTTAGCTAGCTGTGTATAATAGCCTAACTGCAACCGAAACGCTAAAAGTGCTTCTTAAATAAATAATAAGTAAAACAAAAGCATCTCGCAACGTCACATACTGCATTCGAACATGTTGAAAACCTCATATTAGCACTTACGAAAGCTTCTAGGCACGCTTAGGTGTGTTTCAATATGAATCCAATCGAAACAAAAATTCAAACATTCTGTATTCAAATGATTCGTTATTTTGTTTACGTTAGAGAGCAATTTAAGGGTTCTAAACACCTATAAACTTAGCTAGCTGTGTATAATAGCCTAACTGCAACCGAAACGCTAAAAGTGCTGCTTAAATAAATAATAAGTACACCAAAAGCATCTCGCAACGTCACATATTGCATTCTACCAGGCTGAAAACCTCATATTAGCACTTACGAAGGCTTCTAGGCACGCTTAGGTGTGTTTCAATATGAATCCAATCCAAACAAAAATTCAAACATTCTGTATTCAAATAATTCGTTATTTTGTTTAAGTTAGAGTGCAATTTAAGGATTTTGAACACCTAGAAACTTAGCTAGCTGTGTATAATAGCCTAACTGCAACCGAAACGCTAAAAGTGCTGCTTAAATAAATAATAAGTACACCAAAAGCATCTCGCAACGTCACATATTGCATTCTAACAGGTTGAAAACCTCATATTAGCACTTACGAAGGCTTCTAGGCACGCTTAGGTGTGTTTCAATATGAATCCAATCCAAACAAAAATTCAAACATTCTGTATTCAAATAATTCGTTATTTTGTTTAAGTTAGAGAGCAATTTAAGGGTTCTGAACACCTATAAACTTAGCTAGCTGTGTATAATAGCCTAACTGCAACCGAAACGCTAAAAGTGCTGCTTAAATAAATAATAAGTACACCAAAAGCATCTCGCAACGTCACATATTGCATTCTAACAGGTTGAAAACCTCATATTAGCACTTACGAAGGCTTCTAGGCACGCTTAGGTGTGTTTCAATATGAATCCAATCGAAACAAAAATTCAAACATTCTGTATTCAAATGATTCGTTATTTTGTTTAAGTTACAGAGCAATTTAAGGGTTCTGAACACCTATAAACTTAGCTAGCTGTGTATAATAGCCTAACTGCAACCGAAACGCTAAAAGTGCTGCTTAAATAAATAATAAGTACACCAAAAGCATCTCGCAACGTCACATATTGCATTCTAACAGGTTGAAAACCTCATATTAGCACTTACGAAGGCTTCTAGGCACGCTTAGGTGTGTTTCAATATGAATCCAATCCAAACAAAAATTCAAACATTCTGTATTCAAATAATTCGTTATTTTGTTTAAGTTAGAGAGCAATTTAAGGGTTCTGAACACCTATAAACTTAGCTAGCTGTGTATAATAGCCTAACTGCAACCGAAACGCTAAAAGTGCTGCTTAAATAAATAATAAGTACACCAAAAGCATCTCGCAACGTCACATATTGCATTCTAACAGGATGAAAACCTCATATTAGCACTTACGAAGGCTTCTAGGCACGTTTAGGTGTGTTTCAATATGAATCCAATCGAAACAAAAATTCAAACATTCTGTATTCAAATGATTCGTTATTTTGTTTACGTTAGAGGGCAATTTAAGGGTTCTAAACACCTATAAACTTAGCTAGCTGTGTATAATAGCCTAACTGCAACCGAAACGCTAAAAGTGCTGCTTAAATAAATAATAAGTACACCAAAAGCATCTCGCAACGTCACATATTGCATTCTAACAGGTTGAAAACCTCATATTAGCACTTACGAAGGCTTCTAGGCACGCTTAGGTGTGTTTCAATATGAATCCAATCGAAGCAAAAATTCAAACATTCTGTATTCAAATAATTCGTTATTTTGTTTAAGTTAGAGAGCAATTTAAGGGTTCTGAACACCTATAAACTTAGCTAGCTGTGTATAATAGCCTAACTGCAACCGAAACGCTAAAAGTGCTGCTTAAATAAATAATAAGTACACCAAAAGCATCTCGCAACGTCACATATTGCATTCTAACAGGTTGAAAACCTCATATTAGCACTTACGAAGGCTTCTAGGCACGCTTAGGTGTGTTTCAATATGAATCCAATCCAAACAAAAATTCAAACATTCTGTATTCAAATAATTCGTTATTTTGTTTAAGTTAGAGAGCAATTTAAGGGTTCTGAACACCTAGAAACTTAGCTAGCTGTGTATAATAGCCTAACTGCAACCGAAACGCTAAAAGTGCTGCTTAAATAAATAATAAGTACACCAAAAGCATCTCGCAACGTCACATATTGCATTCTAACAGGTTGAAAACCTCATATTAGCACTTACGAAGGCTTCTAGGCACGCTTAGGTGTGTTTCAATATGAATCCAATCGAAACAAAAATTCAAACATTCTGTATTCAAATGATTCGTTATTTTGTTTAAGTTACAGAGCAATTTAAGGGTTCTGAACACCTATAAACTTAGCTAGCTGTGTATAATAGCCTAACTGCAACCGAAACGCTAAAAGTGCTGCTTAAATAAATAATAAGTACACCAAAAGCATCTCGCAACGTCACATATTGCATTCTAACAGGTTGAAAACCTCATATTAGCACTTACGAAGGCTTCTAGGCACGCTTAGGTGTGTTTCAATATGAATCCAATCCAAACAAAAATTCAAACATTCTGTATTCAAATAATTCGTTATTTTGTTTAAGTTAGAGAGCAATTTAAGGGTTCTGAACACCTATAAACTTAGCTAGCTGTGTATAATAGCCTAACTGCAACCGAAACGCTAAAAGTGCTGCTTAAATAAATAATAAGTACACCAAAAGCATCTCGCAACGTCACATATTGCATTCTAACAGGATGAAAACCTCATATTAGCACTTACGAAGGCTTCTAGGCACGTTTAGGTGTGTTTCAATATGAATCCAATCGAAACAAAAATTCAAACATTCTGTATTCAAATGATTCGTTATTTTGTTTACGTTAGAGGGCAATTTAAGGGTTCTAAACACCTATAAACTTAGCTAGCTGTGTATAATAGCCTAACTGCAACCGAAACGCTAAAAGTGCTGCTTAAATAAATAATAAGTACACCAAAAGCATCTCGCAACGTCACATATTGCATTCTAACAGGTTGAAAACCTCATATTAGCACTTACGAAGGCTTCTAGGCACGCTTAGGTGTGTTTCAATATGAATCCAATCGAAACAAAAATTCAAACATTCTGTATTCAAATAATTCGTTATTTTGTTTAAGTTAGAGAGCAATTTAAGGGTTCTGAACACCTATAAACTTAGCTAGCTGTGTATAATAGCCTAACTGCAACCGAAACGCTAAAAGTGCTGCTTAAATAAATAATAAGTACACCAAAAGCATCTCGCAACGTCACATATTGCATTCTAACAGGTTGAAAACCTCATATTAGCACTTACGAAGGCTTCTAGGCACGCTTAGGTGTGTTTCAATATGAATCCAATCCAAACAAAAATTCAAACATTCTGTATTCAAATAATTCGTTATTTTGTTTAAGTTAGAGAGCAATTTAAGGGTTCTGAACACCTATAAACTTAGCTAGCTGTGTATAATAGCCTAACTGCAACCGAAACGCTAAAAGTGCTGCTTAAATAAATAATAAGTACACCAAAAGCATCTCGCAACGTCACATATTGCATTCTAACAGGTTGAAAACCTCATATTAGCACTTACGAAGGCTTCTAGGCACGCTTAGGTGTGTTTCAATATGAATCCAATCGAAACAAAAATTCAAACATTCTGTATTCAAATGATTCGTTATTTTGTTTAAGTTAGAGAGCAATTTAAGGGTTCTGAACACCTATAAACTTAGCTAGCTGTGTATAATAGCCTAACTGCAACCGAAACGCTAAAAGTGCTGCTTAAATAAATAATAAGTACACCAAAAGCATCTCGCAACGTCACATATTGCATTCTAACAGGTTGAAAACCTCATATTAGCACCTACGAAGGCTTCTAGGCACGCTTAGGTGTGTTTCAATATGAATCCAATCCAAACAAAAATTCAAACATTCTGTATTCAAATAATTCGTTATTTTGTTTAAGTTAGAGAGCAATTTAAGGATTCTGAACACCTATAAACTTAGCTAGCTGTGTATAATAGCCTAACTGCAACCGAAACGCTAAAAGTGCTGCTTAAATAAATAATAAGTACACCAAAAGCATCTCGCAACGTCACATATTGCATTCTAACAGGATGAAAACCTCATATTAGCACTTACGAAGGCTTCTAGGCACGTTTAGGTGTGTTTCAATATGAATCCAATCGAAACAAAAATTCAAACATTCTGTATTCAAATGATTCGTTATTTTGTTTACGTTAGAGGGCAATTTAAGGGTTCTAAACACCTATAAACTTAGCTAGCTGTGTATAATAGCCTAACTGCAACCGAAACGCTAAAAGTGCTGCTTAAATAAATAATAAGTACACCAAAAGCATCTCGCAACGTCACATATTGCATTCTAACAGGTTGAAAACCTCATATTAGCACTTACGAAGGCTTCTAGGCACGCTTAGGTGTGTTTCAATATGAATCCAATCGAAACAAAAATTCAAACATTCTGTATTCAAATAATTCGTTATTTTGTTTAAGTTAGAGAGCAATTTAAGGGTTCTGAACACCTATAAACTTAGCTAGCTGTGTATAATAGCCTAACTGCAACCGAAACGCTAAAAGTGCTGCTTAAATAAATAATAAGTACACCAAAAGCATCTCGCAACGTCACATATTGCATTCTAACAGGTTGAAAACCTCATATTAGCACTTACGAAGGCTTCTAGGCACGCTTAGGTGTGTTTCAATATGAATCCAATCCAAAGAAAAATTCAAACATTCTGTATTCAAATAATTCGTTATTTTGTTTAAGTTAGAGAGCAATTTAAGGGTTCTGAGCACCTATAAACTTAGCTAGCTGTGTATAATAGCCTAACTGCAACCGAAACGCTAAAAGTGCTGCTTAAATAAATAATAAGTACACCAAAAGCATCTCGCAACGTCACATATTGCATTCTAACAGGTTGATACCTCATATTAGCACTTACGAAGGCTTCTAGGCACGCTTAGGTGTGTTTCAATATGAATCCAATCGAAACAAAAATTCAAACATTCTGTATTCAAATGATTCGTTATTTTGTTTAAGTTAGAGAGCAATTTAAGGGTTCTGAACACCTATAAACTTAGCTAGCTGTGTATAATAGCCTAACTGCAACCGAAACGCTAAAAGTGCTGCTTAAATAAATAATAAGTACACCAAAAGCATCTCGCAACGTCACATATTGCATTCTAACAGGTTGAAAACCTCATATTAGCACTTACGAAGGCTTCTATTCACGCTTAGGTGTGTTTCAATATGAATCCAATCCAAACAAAAATTCAAACATTCTGTATTCAAATAATTCGTTATTTTGTTTAAGTTAGAGAGCAATTTAAGGGTTCTGAACACCTATAAACTTAGCTAGCTGTGTATAATAGCCTAACTGCAACCGAAACGCTAAAAGTGCTGCTTAAATAAATAATAAGTACACCAAAAGCATCTCGCAACGTCACATATTGCATTCTAACAGGTTGAAAACCTCATATTAGCACTTACGAAGGCTTCTAGGCACGCTTAGGTGTGTTTCAATATGAATCCAATCCAAACAAAAATTCAAACATTCTGTATTCAAATAATTCGTTATTTTGTTTAAGTTAGAGAGCAATTTAAGGGTTCTGAACACCTATAAACTTAGCTAGCTGTGTATAATAGCCTAACTGCAACCGAAACGCTAAAAGTGCTGCTTAAATAAATAATAAGTACACCAAAAGCATCTCGCAACGTCACATATTGCATTCTAACAGGATGAAAACCTCATATTAGCACTTACGAAGGCTTCTAGGCACGCTTAGGTGTGTTTCAATATGAATCCAATCGAAACAAAAATTCAAACATTCTGTATTCAAAAAATTCGTTATTTTGTTTAAGTTAGAGAGCAATTTAAGGGTTCTGAACACCTATAAACTTAGCTAGCTGTGTATAATAGCCTAACTGCAACCGAAACGCTAAAAGTGCTGCTTAAATAAATAATAAGTACACCAAAAGCATCTCGCAACGTCACATATTGCATTCTAACAGGTTGAAAACCTCATATTAGCACTTACGAAGGCTTCTAGGCACGCTTAGGTGTGTTTCAATATGAATCCAATCGAAACAAAAATTCAAACATTATGTATTCAAATGATTCGTTATTTTGTTTAAGTTAGAGAGCAATTTAAGGGTTCTGAACACCTATAAACTTAGCTAGCTCTGTATAATAGCCTAACTGCAACCGAAACGCTAAAAGTGCTGCTTAAATAAATAATAAGTACACCAAAAGCATCTCGCAACGTCACATATTGCATTCTAACAGGTTGAAAACCTCATATTAGCACTTACGAAGGCTTCTAGGCACGCTTAGGTGTGTTTCAATATGAATCCAATCCAAACAAAAATTCAAGCATTCTGTATTCAAATAATTCGTTATTTTGTTTAAGTTAGAGAGCAATTTAAGGGTTCTGAACACCTATAAACTTAGCTAGCTGTGTATAATAGCCTAACTGCAACCGAAACGCTAAAAGTGCTGCTTAAATAAATAATAAGTACACCAAAAGCATCTCGCAACGTCACATATTGCATTCTAACAGGTTGAAAACCTCATATTAGCACTTACGAAGGCTTCTAGGCACGCTTAGGTGTGTTTCAATATGAATCCAATCGAAACAAAAATTCAAACATTCTGTATTCAAATAATTCGTTATTTTGTTTAAGTTAGAGAGCAATTTAAGGGTTCTGAACACCTATAAACTTAGCTAGCTGTGTATAATAGCCTAACTGCAACCGAAACGCTAAAAGTGCAGCTTAAATAAATAATAAGTACACCAAAAGCATCTCGCAACGTCACATATTGCATTCTAACAGGTTGAAAACCTCATATTAGCACTTACGAAGGCTTCTAGGCACGCTTAGGTGTGTTTCAATATGAATCCAATCCAAACAAAAATTCAAACATTCTGTATTCAAATAATTCGTTATTTTGTTTAAGTTAGAGAGCAATTTAAGGGTTCTGAACACCTAGAAACTTAGCTAGCTGTGTATAATAGCCTAACTGCAACCGAAACGCTAAAAGTGCTGCTTAAATAAATAATAAGTACACCAAAAGCATCTCGCAACGTCACATATTGCATTCTAACAGGTTGAAAACCTCATATTAGCACTTACGAAGGCTTCTAGGCACGCTTAGGTGTGTTTCAATATGAATCCAATCGAAACAAAAATTCAAACATTCTGTATTCAAATGATTCGTTATTTTGTTTACGTTAGAGAGCAATTTAGGGGTTCTAAACACCTATAAACTTAGCTAGCTGTGTATAATAGCCTAACTGCAACCGAAACGCTAAAAGTGCTGCTTAAATAAATAATAAGTACACCAAAAGCATCTCGCAACGTCACATATTGCATTCTAACAGGTTGAAAACCTCATATTAGCACTTACGAAGGCTTCTAGGCACGCTTAGGTGTGATTCAATATGAATCCAATCGAAAGAAATATTCAAACATTCTGTATTCAAATAATTCGTTATTTTGTTTAAGTTAGAGAGCAATTTGGGGGTTCTGAACACCTATAAACTTAGCTAGCTGTGTATAATAGCCTAACTGCAACCGAAACGCTAAAAGTGCTGCTTAAATAAATAATAAGTACACCAAAAGCATCTCGCAACGTCACATATTGCATTCTAACAGGTTGAAAACCTCATATTAGCACTTACGAAGGCTTCTAGGCACGCTTAGGTGTGTTTCAATATGAATCCAATCGAAACAAAAATTCAAACATTATGTATTCAAATGATTCGTTATTTTGTTTAAGTTAGAGAGCAATTTAAGGGTTCTGAACACCTATAAACTTAGCTAGCTCTGTATAATAGCCTAACTGCAACCGAAACGCTAAAAGTGCTGCTTAAATAAATAATAAGTACACCAAAAGCATCTCGCAACGTCACATATTGCATTCTAACAGGTTGAAAACCTCATATTAGCACTTACGAAGGCTTCTAGGCACGCTTAGGTGTGTTTCAATATGAATCCAATCCAAACAAAAATTCAAGCATTCTGTATTCAAATAATTCGTTATTTTGTTTAAGTTAGAGAGCAATTTAAGGGTTCTGAACACCTATAAACTTAGCTAGCTGTGTATAATAGCCTAACTGCAACCGAAACGCTAAAAGTGCTGCTTAAATAAATAATAAGTACACCAAAAGCATCTCGCAACGTCACATATTGCATTCTAACAGGTTGAAAACCTCATATTAGCACTTACGAAGGCTTCTAGGCACGCTTAGGTGTGTTTCAATATGAATCCAATCGAAACAAAAATTCAAACATTCTGTATTCAAATAATTCGTTATTTTGTTTAAGTTAGAGAGCAATTTAAGGGTTCTGAACACCTATAAACTTAGCTAGCTGTGTATAATAGCCTAACTGCAACCGAAACGCTAAAAGTGCTGCTTAAATAAATAATAAGTACACCAAAAGCATCTCGCAACGTCACATATTGCATTCTAACAGGTTGAAAACCTCATATTAGCACTTACGAAGGCTTCTAGGCACGCTTAGGTGTGTTTCAATATGAATCCAATCCAAACAAAAATTCAAACATTCTGTATTCAAATAATTCGTTATTTTGTTTAAGTTAGAGAGCAATTTAAGGGTTCTGAACACCTAGAAACTTAGCTAGCTGTGTATAATAGCCTAACTGCAACCGAAACGCTAAAAGTGCTGCTTAAATAAATAATAAGTACACCAAAAGCATCTCGCAACGTCACATATTGCATTCTAACAGGTTGAAAACCTCATATTAGCACTTACGAAGGCTTCTAGGCACGCTTAGGTGTGTTTCAATATGAATCCAATCGAAACAAAAATTCAAACATTCTGTATTCAAATTATTCGTTATTTTGTTTACGTTAGAGAGCAATTTAGGGGTTCTAAACACCTATAAACTTAGCTAGCTGTGTATAATAGCCTAACTGCAACCGAAACGCTAAAAGTGCTGCTTAAATAAATAATAAGTACACCAAAAGCATCTCGCAACGTCACATATTGCATTCTAACAGGTTGAAAACCCCATATTAGCACTTACGAAGGCTTCTAGGCACGCTTAGGTGTGATTCAATATGAATCCAATCGAAAGAAATATTCAAACATTCTGTATTCAAATAATTCGTTATTTTGTTTAAGTTAGAGAGCAATTTGGGGGTTCTGAACACCTATAAACTTAGCTAGCTGTGTATAATAGCCTAACTGCAACCGAAACGCTAAAAGTGCTGCTTAAATAAATAATAAGTACACCAAAAGCATCTCGCAACGTCACATATTGCATTCTAACAGGTTGAAAACCTCATATTAGCACTTACGAAGGCTTCTAGGCACGCTTAGGTGTGTTTCAATATGAATCCAATCCAAACAAAAATTCAAACATTCTGTATTCAAATAATTCGTTATTTTGTTTAAGTTAGAGAGCAACTTAAGGGTTCTGAACATCTATAAACTTAGCTAGCTGTGTATAATAGCCTAACTGCAACCGAAACGCTAAAAGTGCTGCTTAAATAAATAATAAGTACACCAAAAGCATCTCGCAACGTCACATATTGCATTCTAACAGGATGAAAACCTCATATTAGCACTTACGAAGGCTTCTAGGCACGTTTAGGTGTGTTTCAATATGAATCCAATCGAAACAAAAATTCAAACATTCTGTATTCAAATGATTCGTTATTTTGTTTACGTTAGAGGGCAATTTAAGGGTTCTAAACACCTATAAACTTAGCTAGCTGTGTATAATAGCCTAACTGCAACCGAAACGCTAAAAGTGCTGCTTAAATAAATAATAAGTACACCAAAAGCATCTCGCAACGTCACATATTGCATTCTAACAGGTTGAAATCCTCATATTAGCACTTACGAAGGCTTCTAGGCACGCTTAGGTGTGATTCAATATGAATCCAATCCAAAGAAAAATTCAAACATTCTGTATTCAAATAATTCGTTATTTTGTTTAAGTTAGAGAGCAATTTAAGGGTTCTGAACACCTATAAACTTAGCTAGCTGTGTATAATAGCCTAACTGCAACCGAAACGCTAAAAGTGCTGCTTAAATTAATAATAAGTACACCAAAAGCATCTCGCAACGTCACATATTGCATTCTACCAGGTTGAAAACCTCATATTAGCACTTACGAAGGCTTCTAGGCACGCTTAGGTGTGTTTCAATATGAATCCAATCCAAACAAAAATTCAAACATTCTGTATTCAAATAATTCGTTATTTTGTTTACGTTAGAGTGCAATTTAAGGATTCTGAACACCTAGAAACTTAGCTAGCTGTGTATAATAGCCTAACAGCAACCGAAACGCTAAAGGTGCTGCTTAAATAAATAATTAGTACACTGAAAGCACCTTGCAGTGTCACATATTGCGTTCAAATGGGTTGAAAACCTCATATTAGCACTTACGAAGGCTTCTAGGCACGCTTAGGTGTGTTTCAATATGAATCCAATCGAAACAAAAATTCAAACATTCTGTATTCAAATAATTCGTTATTTTGTTTAAGTTAGAGTGCAATTTAAGGATTCTGAACACCTATAAACTTAGCTAGCTGTGTATAATAGCCTAACTGCAACCGAAACGCTAAAGGTGCTGCTTAAATAAATAATTAGTACACCGAAAGCACCTTGCAGTGTCACATATTGCGTTCAAACGGGATGAAAACCTCATATTAGCACTTACGAAGGCTTCTAGGCACGCTTAGGTGTGATTCAATATGAATCCAATCGAAAGAAAAATTCAAACATTCTGTATTCAAATAATTCGTTATTTTGTTTAAGTTAGAGAGCAACTTAAGGGTTCTGAACACCTATAAACTTAGCTAGCTGTGTATAATAGCCTAACTGCAACCGAAACGCTAAAAGTGCTTCTTAAATAAATAATAAGTACAACAAAAGCATCTCGCTACGTCACATACTGCATTCGAACAGGTTGAAAATCTCATATTAGCACTTACGAATACTTCTAGGCACGTTTAGGTGTGTTTCAATATGAATCCAATCGAAACAAAAATTCAAACATTCTGTATTCAAATGATTCGTTATTTTGTTTACGTTAGAGAGCAATTTAAGGGTTCTAAACACCTATAAACTTAGCTAGCTGTGTATAATAGCCTAACTGCAACCGAAACGCTAAAAGTGCTGCTTAAATAAATAATAAGTACACCAAAAACATCTCGCAACGTCACATATTTCATTCTAACAGGTTGAAAACCTCATATTAGCATTTACGAAGGCTTCTAGGCACGCTTAGGTGTGATTCAATATGAATCCAATCGAAAGAAAAATTCAAACATTCTGTATTCAAATAATTCGTTATTTTGTTTAAGTTAGAGAGCAATTTAAGGGTTCTGAACACCTATAAACTTAGCTAGCTGTGTATAATAGCCTAACTGCAACCGAAGCGCTAAAAGTGCTGCTTAAATAAGTAATAAGTACACCAAAAGCATCTCGCAACGTCACATATTGCATTCTAACAGGTTGAAAACCTCATATTAGAACTTACGAAGGCTTCTAGGCACGCTTAGGTGTGTTTCAATATGAATCAAATCCAAACAAAAATTCAAACATTCTGTATTCAAATAATTCGTTATTTTGTTTAAGTTAGAGTGCAATTTAAGGATTCTGAACACCTAGAAACTTAGCTAGCTGTGTATAATAGCCTAACAGCAACCGAAACGCTAAAAGTGCTGCTTAAATTAATAATAAGTACACCAAAAGCATCTCGCAACGTCACATATTGCATTCTACCAGGTTGAAAACCTCATATTAGCACTTACGAAGGCTTCTAGGCACGCTTAGGTGTGTTTCAATATGAATCCAATCCAAACAAAAATTCAAACATTCTGTATTCAAATAATTCGTTATTTTGTTTACGTTAGAGTGCAATTTAAGGATTCTGAACACCTAGAAACTTAGCTAGCTGTGTATAATAGCCTAACAGCAACCGAAACGCTAAAGGTGCTGCTTAAATAAATAATTAGTACACTGAAAGCACCTTGCAGTGTCACATATTGCGTTCAAATGGGTTGAAAACCTCATATTAGCACTTACGAAGGCTTCTAGGCACGCTTAGGTGTGTTTCAATATGAATCCAATCGAAACAAAAATTCAAACATTCTGTATTCAAATAATTCGTTATTTTGTTTAAGTTAGAGTGCAATTTAAGGATTCTGAACACCTATAAACTTAGCTAGCTGTGTATAATAGCCTAACTGCAACCGAAACGCTAAAGGTGCTGCTTAAATAAATAATTAGTACACCGAAAGCACCTTGCAGTGTCACATATTGCGTTCAAACGGGATGAAAACCTCATATTAGCACTTACGAAGGCTTCTAGGCACGCTTAGGTGTGATTCAATATGAATCCAATCGAAAGAAAAATTCTAACATTCTGTATTCAAATAATTCGTTATTTTGTTTAAGTTAGAGAGCAACTTAAGGGTTCTGAACACCTATAAACTTAGCTAGCTGTGTATAATAGCCTAACTGCAACCGAAACGCTAAAAGTGCTTCTTAAATAAATAATAAGTACAACAAAAGCATCTCGCTACGTCACATACTGCATTCGAACAGGTTGAAAATCTCATATTAGCACTTACGAATACTTCTAGGCACGTTTAGGTGTGTTTCAATATGAATCCAATCGAAACAAAAATTCAAACATTCTGTATTCAAATGATTCGTTATTTTGTTTACGTTAGAGAGCAATTTAAGGGTTCTAAACACCTATAAACTTAGCTAGCTGTGTATAATAGCCTAACTGAAACCGAAACGCTAAAAGTGCTGCTTAAATAAATAATAAGTACACCAAAAACATCTCGCAACGTCACATATTTCATTCTAACAGGTTGAAAACCTCATATTAGCATTTACGAAGGCTTCTAGGCACGCTTAGGTGTGATTCAATATGAATCCAATCGAAAGAAAAATTCAAACATTCTGTATTCAAATAATTCGTTATTTTGTTTAAGTTAGAGAGCAATTTAAGGGTTCTGAACACCTATAAACTTAGCTAGCTGTGTATAATAGCCTAACTGCAACCGAAACGCTAAAAGTGATGCTTAAATAAGTAATAAGTACACCAAAAGCATCTCGCAACGTCACATATTGCATTCTAACAGGTTGAAAACCTCATATTAGAACTTACGAAGGCTTCTAGGCACGCTTAGGTGTGTTTCAATATGAATCAAATCCAAACAAAAATTCAAACATTCTGTATTCAAATAATTCGTTATTTTGTTTAAGTTAGAGTGCAATTTAAGGATTCTGAACACCTAGAAACTTAGCTAGCTGTGTATAATAGCCTAACTGCAACCGAAACGCTAAAAGTGCTGCTTAAATTAATAATATTTACACCAAAAACATCTCGCAACGTCACATATTGCATTCGAACAGGTTGAAAACCTCATATTAACACTTACGAAAGCTTCTAGGCACGCTTAGGGGTGTTTCAATATGAATCCAATCGAAACAAAAATTCAAACATTCTGTATTCAAATGATTCGTTATTTTGTTTATGTTGGAGGGCAATTTAAGGGTTCTGAACTCCTATAAACTTAGCTAACTGTGTATAATAGCCTAACTGCAACCGAAACGCTAAAAGTGCTGCTTATATAAATAATTAGTACACCGAAAGCATCTCGCAGAGTCACGTATTGCGTTCAAACTGGATTAAAACCTCATATTAGCGCTTACGAAGGCTTCTATGCACGCTTAGGTGTGATTCAATATTAATCCAATCAAAGAAGAATACAAACACTCTGTATTCAAATAATTCGTTATTATGTTTAAGTTAGAGAACAATTTAAGGGATCTGAACACCTATAAACTTAACTAGCTGTGTATAATAGCCTAACTGCAACCAAAACGCAAAAAGTGCTGCTTAAATAAATAATAAGTACACCAAAAGCATCTCGCAAAGTCACATATGGCATTCGAACAGGTTGAGAACCTCATATTAACACTTACGAAAGCTTCTAGGCACGCTTAGGTGTGTTTCAATATGAATCCAATCGAAACAAAAATTCAAACATTCTGTATTCAAATGATTCGTTATTTTGTTTATGTTAGAGGGCCATTTAGGGGTTCTGAACACCTATAAACTTAGCTAGCTGTGTATAATAGCCTAACTGCAACCGAAACACAAAGTGCTGCTTAAATAAATAATTAGTACACCGAAAGCATCTGGCAGAGTCACATATTGCGTTCAAACTGGATTAAAACCTCATATAAGCGCTTACGAAGGCGTCTATGCACGCTTAGGTGTGATTCAATATAATCCAATCGAAAGAAAAATTCAAACACTCTGTATTCAAATAATTCGTTAGTTTGTGTAAGTTAGAGAGCAATTTAAAGGTTCTGAACACCTATAAACTTAGCTAGCTGTGTATAATAGCCTAACTGCAACCGAAACACAAAGTGCTGCTTAAATAAATAATAAGTACACCAAAAGCATCTCGCAATGTCACATATTGCATTCTAACAGGTTGAAAACCTCATATTATCACTTACGAAGGCTTCTAGGCACGCTTAGGTGTGTTTCAATATGAATCTAATCGAAACAAAAATTCAAACATTCTGTATTCAAATGATTTGTTATTTTGTTTATGTTAGAGGGCAATTTAAGGGTTCTGAACACCTATAGACTTAGCTAGCTGTGTATAATAGCCTAACTGCAACCGAAACGCTAAAAGTGCTGCTTAAATAAATAATTAGTACACCGAAAGCATCTTGCAGTGTCACATATTGCGTTCAAACGGGATGAAAACCTCATATTAGCGCTTACGAAGGCTTCTATGAACGCTTAGGTGTGATTCAATTTGAATCCAATCGAAACAAAAGTTCAAACATTCTGTATTCAAATGATTTGTTATTGTGTTTATGTTAGAGGGCAATTTAAGAGTTCTGAACCCCTATAAACTTAGCTAGCTGTGTATAATAGCCTAACTGCAACCAAAACGCTAAAAGTGCTGCTTAAATAAATAATAAGTACACCAAAAGCATCTCGCAACGTCACATATTGCATTCGAACAGGTTGAAAACCTCATATTAACACTTACGAAAGCTTCTAGGCACGCTTAGGTGTGTTTTAATATGAATCCAATCGAAACAAAAATTCAAACATTCTGTATTCAAATGATTCGTTATTTTGTTTATGTTAGAGGGCAATTTAAGGGTTCTGAACACCTATAAACTTAGCTAACTGTGTATAATAGCCTAACTGCAACCGAAACGCTAAAAGTGCTGCTTAAATAAATAATTAGTACACCGAAAGCATCTCGCAGAGTCACATATTGCGTTCAAACTGGATTAAAACCTCATATTAGCGCTTACGAAGGCGTCTATGCTCGCTTAGGTGTGATTCAATATTAATCCAATCGAAAGAAAAATTCAAACATTCTGTATTCAAATAATTCGTTAGTTTGTGTAAGTTAGAGAGCAATTTAAAGGTTCTGAACACCTATAAACTTAGCTAGCTGTGTATAATAGCCTAACTGCAACCGAAACACAAAGTGCTGCTTAAATAAATAATAAGTACACCAAAAGCATCTCGCAATGTCACATATTGCATTCTAACAGGTTGAAAACCTCATATTAGCGCTTACAAAGGCTTCTATGAACGCTTAGGTGTGACTCAATTTGAATCCAATCGAAACAAAAGTTCAAACATTCTGTATTCAAATGATTCGTTATTTTGTTTAAGTTAGAGAGCAATTTAAGGGTTCTGAACACCTATAAACTTAGCTAGCTGTGTATAATAGCCTAACTGCAACCGAAACGCTAAAAGTGCTGCTTAAATAAATAATAAGTACACCAAAAGCATCTCGCAACGTCACATATTGCATTCTAACAGGTTGAAAACCTCATATTAGCACTTACGAAGGCTTCTAGGCACGCTTAGGTGTGTTTCAATATGAATCCAATCCAAACAAAAATTCAAACATTCTGTATTCAAATAATTCGTTATTTTGTTTAAGTTAGAGAGCAATTTAAGGGTTCTGAACACCTATAAACTTAGCTAGCTGTGTATAATAGCCTAACTGCAACCGAAACGCTAAAAGTGCTGCTTAAATAAATAATAAGTACACCAAAAGCATCTCGCAACGTCACATATTGCATTCTAACAGGTTGAAAACCTCATATTAGCACTTACGAAGGCTTCTAGGCACGCTTAGGTGTGTTTCAATATGAATCCAATCCAAACAAAAATTCAAACATTCTGTATTCAAATAATTCGTTATTTTGTTTAAGTTAGAGAGCAATTTAAGGGTTCTGAACACCTATAAACTTAGCTAGCTGTGTATAATAGCCTAACTGCAACCGAAACGCTAAAAGTGCTGCTTAAATAAATAATAAGTACACCAAAAGCATCTCGCAACGTCACATATTGCATTCTAACAGGATGAAAACCTCATATTAGCACTTACGAAGGCTTCTAGGCACGTTTAGGTGTGTTTCAATATGAATCCAATCGAAACAAAAATTCAAACATTCTGTATTCAAATGATTCGTTATTTTGTTTACGTTAGAGGGCAATTTAAGGGTTCTAAACACCTATAAACTTAGCTAGCTGTGTATAATAGCCTAACTGCAACCGAAACGCTAAAAGTGCTGCTTAAATAAATAATAAGTACACCAAAAGCATCTCGCAACGTCACATATTGCATTCTAACAGGTTGAAAACCTCATATTAGCACTTACGAAGGCTTCTAGGCACGCTTAGGTGTGTTTCAATATGAATCCAATCGAAACAAAAATTCAAACATTCTGTATTCAAAAAATTCGTTATTTTGTTTAAGTTAGAGAGCAATTTAAGGGTTCTGAACACCTATAAACTTAGCTAGCTGTGTATAATAGCCTAACTGCAACCGAAACGCTAAAAGTGCTGCTTAAATAAATAATAAGTACACCAAAAGCATCTCGCAACGTCACATATTGCATTCTAACAGGTTGAAAACCTCATATTAGCACTTACGAAGGCTTCTAGGCACGCTTAGGTGTGTTTCAATATGAATCCAATCGAAACAAAAATTCAAACATTCTGTATTCAAATGATTCGTTATTTTGTTTAAGTTAGAGAGCAATTTAAGGGTTCTGAACACCTATAAACTTAGCTAGCTCTGTATAATAGCCTAACTGCAACCGAAACGCTAAAAGTGCTGCTTAAATAAATAATAAGTACACCAAAAGCATCTCGCAACGTCACATATTGCATTCTAACAGGTTGAAAACCTCATATTAGCACTTACGAAGGCTTCTAGGCACGCTTAGGTGTGTTTCAATATGAATCCAATCCAAACAAAAATTCAAGCATTCTGTATTCAAATAATTCGTTATTTTGTTTAAGTTAGAGAGCAATTTAAGGGTTCTGAACACCTATAAACTTAGCTAGCTGTGTATAATAGCCTAACTGCAACCGAAACGCTAAAAGTGCTGCTTAAATAAATAATAAGTACACCAAAAGCATCTCGCAACGTCACATATTGCATTCTAACAGGATGAAAACCTCATATTAGCACTTACGAAGGCTTCTAGGCACGTTTAGGTGTGTTTCAATATGAATCCAATCGAAACAAAAATTCAAACATTCTGTATTCAAATGATTCGTTATTTTGTTTACGTTAGAGGGCAATTTAAGGGTTCTAAACACCTATAAACTTAGCTAGCTGTGTATAATAGCCTAACTGCAACCGAAACGCTAAAAGTGCTGCTTAAATAAATAATAAGTACACCAAAAGCATCTCGCAACGTCACATATTGCATTCTAACAGGTTGAAAACCTCATATTAGCACTTACGAAGGCTTCTAGGCACGCTTAGGTGTGTTTCAATATGAATCCAATCGAAACAAAAATTCAAACATTCTGTATTCAAATAATTCGTTATTTTGTTTAAGTTAGAGAGCAATTTAAGGGTTCTGAACACCTATAAACTTAGCTAGCTGTGTATAATAGCCTAACTGCAACCGAAACGCTAAAAGTGCTGCTTAAATAAATAATAAGTACACCAAAAGCATCTCGCAACGTCACATATTGCATTCTAACAGGTTGAAAACCTCATATTAGCACTTACGAAGGCTTCTAGGCACGCTTAGGTGTGTTTCAATATGAATCCAATCCAAACAAAAATTCAAACATTCTGTATTCAAATAATTCGTTATTTTGTTTAAGTTAGAGAGCAATTTAAGGGTTCTGAACACCTAGAAACTTAGCTAGCTGTGTATAATAGCCTAACTGCAACCGAAACGCTAAAAGTGCTGCTTAAATAAATAATAAGTACACCAAAAGCATCTCGCAACGTCACATATTGCATTCTAACAGGTTGAAAACCTCATATTAGCACTTACGAAGGCTTCTAGGCACGCTTAGGTGTGTTTCAATATGAATCCAATCGAAACAAAAATTCAAACATTCTGTATTCAAATGATTCGTTATTTTGTTTACGTTAGAGAGCAATTTATTGGTTCTAAACACCTATAAACTTAGCTAGCTGTGTATAATAGCCTAACTGCAACCGAAACGCTAAAAGTGCTGCTTAAATAAATAATAAGTACACCAAAAGCATCTCGCAACGTCACATATTGCATTCTAACAGGTTGAAAACCTCATATTAGCACTTACGAAGGCTTCTAGGCACGCTTAGGTGTGATTCAATATGAATCCAATCGAAAGAAATATTCAAACATTCTGTATTCAAATAATTCGTTATTTTGTTTAAGTTAGAGAGCAATTTGGGGGTTCTGAACACCTATAAACTTAGCTAGCTGTGTATAATAGCCTAACTGCAACCGAAACGCTAAAAGTGCTGCTTAAATAAATAATAAGTACACCAAAAGCATCTCGCAACGTCACATATTGCATTCTAACAGGTTGAAAACCTCATATTAGCACTTACGAAGGCTTCTAGGCACGCTTAGGTGTGTTTCAATATGAATCCAATCCAAACAAAAATTCAAACATTCTGTATTCAAATAATTCGTTATTTTGTTTAAGTTAGAGAGCAACTTAAGGGTTCTGAACACCTATAAACTTAGCTAGCTGTGTATAATAGCCTAACTGCAACCGAAACGCTAAAAGTGCTGCTTAAATAAATAATAAGTACACCAAAAGCATCTCGCAACGTCACATATTGCATTCTAACAGGATGAAAACCTCATATTAGCACTTACGAAGGCTTCTAGGCACGTTTAGGTGTGTTTCAATATGAATCCAATCGAAACAAAAATTCAAACATTCTGTATTCAAATGATTCGTTATTTTGTTTACGTTAGAGGGCAATTTAAGGGTTCTAAACACCTATAAACTTAGCTAGCTGTGTATAATAGCCTAACTGCAACCGAAACGCTAAAAGTGCTGCTTAAATAAATAATAAGTACACCAAAAGCATCTCGCAACGTCACATATTGCATTCTAACAGGTTGAAATCCTCATATTAGCACTTACGAAGGCTTCTAGGCACGCTTAGGTGTGATTCAATATGAATCCAATCCAAAGAAAAATTCAAACATTCTGTATTCAAATAATTCGTTATTTTGTTTAAGTTAGAGAGCAATTTAAGGGTTCTGAACACCTATAAACTTAGCTAGCTGTGTATAATAGCCTAACTGCAACCGAAACGCTAAAAGTGCTGCTTAAATTAATAATAAGTACACCAAAAGCATCTCGCAACGTCACATATTGCATTCTACCAGGTTGAAAACCTCATATTAGCACTTACGAAGGCTTCTAGGCACGCTTAGGTGTGTTTCAATATGAATCCAATCCAAACAAAAATTCAAACATTCTGTATTCAAATAATTCGTTATTTTGTTTACGTTAGAGTGCAATTTAAGGATTCTGAACACCTAGAAACTTAGCTAGCTGTGTATAATAGCCTAACAGCAACCGAAACGCTAAAGGTGCTGCTTAAATAAATAATTAGTACACTGAAAGCACCTTGCAGTGTCACATATTGCGTTCAAATGGGTTGAAAACCTCATATTAGCACTTACGAAGGCTTCTAGGCACGCTTAGGTGTGTTTCAATATGAATCCAATCGAAACAAAAATTCAAACATTCTGTATTCAAATAATTCGTTATTTTGTTTAAGTTAGAGTGCAATTTAAGGATTCTGAACACCTATAAACTTAGCTAGCTGTGTATAATAGCCTAACTGCAACCGAAACGCTAAAGGTGCTGCTTAAATAAATAATTAGTACACCGAAAGCACCTTGCAGTGTCACATATTGCGTTCAAACGGGATGAAAACCTCATATTAGCACTTACGAAGGCTTCTAGGCACGCTTAGGTGTGATTCAATATGAATCCAATCGAAAGAAAAATTCAAACATTCTGTATTCAAATAATTCGTTATTTTGTTTAAGTTAGAGAGCAACTTAAGGGTTCTGAACACCTATAAACTTAGCTAGCTGTGTATAATAGCCTAACTGCAACCGAAACGCTAAAAGTGCTTCTTAAATAAATAATAAGTACAACAAAAGCATCTCGCTACGTCACATACTGCATTCGAACAGGTTGAAAATCTCATATTAGCACTTACGAATACTTCTAGGCACGTTTAGGTGTGTTTCAATATGAATCCAATCGAAACAAAAATTCAAACATTCTGTATTCAAATGATTCGTTATTTTGTTTACGTTAGAGAGCAATTTAAGGGTTCTAAACACCTATAAACTTAGCTAGCTGTGTATAATAGCCTAACTGCAACCGAAACGCTAAAAGTGCTGCTTAAATAAATAATAAGTACACCAAAAACATCTCGCAACGTCACATATTTCATTCTAACAGGTTGAAAACCTCATATTAGCATTTACGAAGGCTTCTAGGCACGCTTAGGTGTGATTCAATATGAATCCAATCGAAAGAAAAATTCAAACATTCTGTATTCAAATAATTCGTTATTTTGTTTAAGTTAGAGAGCAATTTAAGGGTTCTGAACACCTATAAACTTAGCTAGCTGTGTATAATAGCCTAACTGCAACCGAAACGCTAAAAGTGCTGCTTAAATAAGTAATAAGTACACCAAAAGCATCTCGCAACGTCACATATTGCATTCTAACAGGTTGAAAACCTCATATTAGAACTTACGAAGGCTTCTAGGCACGCTTAGGTGTGTTTCAATATGAATCAAATCCAAACAAAAATTCAAACATTCTGTATTCAAATAATTCGTTATTTTGTTTAAGTTAGAGTGCAATTTAAGGATTCTGAACACCTAGAAACTTAGCTAGCTGTGTATAATAGCCTAACAGCAACCGAAACGCTAAAATTGCTGCTTAAATTAATAATAAGTACACCAAAAGCATCTCGCAACGTCACATATTGCATTCTACCAGGTTGAAAACCTCATATTAGCACTTACGAAGGCTTCTAGGCACGCTTAGGTGTGTTTCAATATGAATCCAATCCAAACAAAAATTCAAACATTCTGTATTCAAATAATTCGTTATTTTGTTTACGTTAGAGTGCAATTTAAGGATTCTGAACACCTAGAAACTTAGCTAGCTGTGTATAATAGCCTAACAGCAACCGAAACGCTAAAGGTGCTGCTTAAATAAATAATTAGTACACTGAAAGCACCTTGCAGTGTCACATATTGCGTTCAAATGGGTTGAAAACCTCATATTAGCACTTACGAAGGCTTCTAGGCACGCTTAGGTGTGTTTCAATATGAATCCAATCGAAACAAAAATTCAAACATTCTGTATTCAAATAATTCGTTATTTTGTTTAAGTTAGAGTGCAATTTAAGGATTCTGAACACCTATAAACTTAGCTAGCTGTGTATAATAGCCTAACTGCAACCGAAACGCTAAAGGTGCTGCTTAAATAAATAATTAGTACACCGAAAGCACCTTGCAGTGTCACATATTGCGTTCAAACGGGATGAAAACCTCATATTAGCACTTACGAAGGCTTCTAGGCACGCTTAGGTGTGATTCAATATGAATCCAATCGAAAGAAAAATTCAAACATTCTGTATTCAAATAATTCGTTATTTTGTTTAAGTTAGAGAGCAACTTAAGGGTTCTGAACACCTATAAACTTAGCTAGCTGTGTATAATAGCCTAACTGCAACCGAAACGCTAAAAGTGCTTCTTAAATAAATAATAAGTACAACAAAAGCATCTCGCTACGTCACATACTGCATTCGAACAGGTTGAAAATCTCATATTAGCACTTACGAATACTTCTAGGCACGTTTAGGTGTGTTTCAATATGAATCCAATCGAAACAAAAATTCAAACATTCTGTATTCAAATGATTCGTTATTTTGTTTACGTTAGAGAGCAATTTAAGGGTTCTAAACACCTATAAACTTAGCTAGCTGTGTATAATAGCCTAACTGCAACCGAAACGCTAAAAGTGCTGCTTAAATAAATAATAAGTACACCAAAAACATCTCGCAACGTCACATATTTCATTCTAACAGGTTGAAAACCTCATATTAGCATTTACGAAGGCTTCTAGGCACGCTTAGGTGTGATTCAATATGAATCCAATCGAAAGAAAAATTCAAACATTCTGTATTCAAATAATTCGTTATTTTGTTTAAGTTAGAGAGCAATTTAAGGGTTCTGAACACCTATAAACTTAGCTAGCTGTGTATAATAGCCTAACTGCAACCGAAACGCTAAAAGTGATGCTTAAATAAGTAATAAGTACACCAAAAGCATCTCGCAACGTCACATATTGCATTCTAACAGGTTGAAAACCTCATATTAGAACTTACGAAGGCTTCTAGGCACGCTTAGGTGTGTTTCAATATGAATCAAATCCAAACAAAAATTCAAACATTCTGTATTCAATTAATTCGTTATTTTGCTTAAGTTAGAGTGCAATTTAAGGATTCTGAACACCTAGAAACTTAGCTAGCTGTGTATAATAGCCTAACTGCAACCGAAACGCTAAAAGTGCTGCTTAAATTAATAATATTTACACCAAAAACATCTCGCAACGTCACATATTGCATTCGAACAGGTTGAAAACCTCATATTAACACTTACGAAAGCTTCTAGGCACGCTTAGGGGTGTTTCAATATGAATCCAATCGAAACAAAAATTCAAACATTCTGTATTCAAATGATTCGTTATTTTGTTTATGTTGGAGGGCAATTTAAGTTTTCTGAACTCCTATAAACTTAGCTAACTGTGTATAATAGCCTAACTGCAACCGAAACGCTAAAAGTGCTGCTTATATAAATAATTAGTACACCGAAAGCATCTCGCAGAGTCACGTATTGCGTTCAAACTGGATTAAAACCTCATATTAGCGCTTACGAAGGCTTCTATGCACGCTTAGGTGTGATTCAATATTAATCCAATCAAAGAAGAATACAAACACTCTGTATTCAAATAATTCGTTATTATGTTTAAGTTAGAGAACAATTTAAGGGATCTGAACACCTATAAACTTAACTAGCTGTGTATAATAGCCTAACTGCAACCAAAACGCAAAAAGTGCTGCTTAAATAAATAATAAGTACACCAAAAGCATCTCGCAAAGTCACATATGGCATTCGAACAGGTTGAGAACCTCATATTAACACTTACGAAAGCTTCTAGGCACGCTTAGGTGTGTTTCAATATGAATCCAATCGAAACAAAAATTCAAACATTCTGTATTCAAATGATTCGTTATTTTGTTTATGTTAGAGGGCCATTTAGGGGTTCTGAACACCTATAAACTTAGCTAGCTGTGTATAATAGCCTAACTGCAACCGAAACACAAAGTGCTGCTTAAATAAATAATTAGTACACCGAAAGCATCTGGCAGAGTCACATATTGCGTTCAAACTGGATTAAAACCTCATATAAGCGCTTACGAAGGCGTCTATGCACGCTTAGGTGTGATTCAATATAATCCAATCGAAAGAAAAATTCAAACACTCTGTATTCAAATAATTCGTTAGTTTGTGTAAGTTAGAGAGCAATTTAAAGGTTCTGAACACCTATAAACTTAGCTAGCTGTGTATAATAGCCTAACTGCAACCGAAACACAAAGTGCTGCTTAAATAAATAATAAGTACACCAAAAGCATCTCGCAATGTCACATATTGCATTCTAACAGGTTGAAAACCTCATATTATCACTTACGAAGGCTTCTAGGCACGCTTAGGTGTGTTTCAATATGAATCTAATCGAAACAAAAATTCAAACATTCTGTATTCAAATGATTCGTTATTTTGTTTATGTTAGAGGGCAATTTAAGGGTTCTGAACACCTATAGACTTAGCTAGCTGTGTATAATAGCCTAACTGCAACCGAAACGCTAAAAGTGCTGCTTAAATAAATAATTAGTACACCGAAAGCATCTTGCAGTGTCACATATTGCGTTCAAACGGGATGAAAACCTCATATTAGCGCTTACGAAGGCTTCTATGAACGCTTAGGTGTGATTCAATTTGAATCCAATCGAAACAAAAGTTCAAACATTCTGTATTCAAATGATTTGTTATTGTGTTTATGTTAGAGGGCAATTTAAGAGTTCTGAACCCCTATAAACTTAGCTAGCTGTGTATAATAGCCTAACTGCAACCAAAACGCTAAAAGTGCTGCTTAAATAAATAATAAGTACACCAAAAGCATCTCGCAACGTCACATATTGCATTCGAACAGGTTGAAAACCTCATATTAACACTTACGAAAGCTTCTAGGCACGCTTAGGTGTGTTTTAATATGAATCCAATCGAAACAAAAATTCAAACATTCTGTATTCAAATGATTCGTTATTTTGTTTATGTTAGAGGGCAATTTAAGGGTTCTGAACACCTATAAACTTAGCTAACTGTGTATAATAGCCTAACTGCAACCGAAACGCTAAAAGTGCTGCTTAAATAAATAATTAGTACACCGAAAGCATCTCGCAGAGTCACATATTGCGTTCAAACTGGATTAAAACCTCATATTAGCGCTTACGAAGGCGTCTATGCTCGCTTAGGTGTGATTCAATATTAATCCAATCGAAAGAAAAATTCAAACATTCTGTATTCAAATAATTCGTTAGTTTGTGTAAGTTAGAGAGCAATTTAAAGGTTCTGAACACCTATAAACTTAGCTAGCTGTGTATAATAGCCTAACTGCAACCGAAACACAAAGTGCTGCTTAAATAAATAATAAGTACACCAAAAGCATCTCGCAATGTCACATATTGCATTCTAACAGGTTGAAAACCTCATATTAGCGCTTACAAAGGCTTCTATGAACGCTTAGGTGTGACTCAATTTGAATCCAATCGAAACAAAAGTTCAAACATTCTGTATTCAAATGATTCGTTATTTTGTTTATGTTAGAGGGCAATTTAAGGGTTCTGACCCCTATAAACTTAGCTAGCTGTGTATAATAGCCTAACTGCAACCGAAACGCTAAAAGTGCTGCTTAAATAAATAATTAGTACAACGAAAGCATTTTGCAGTGTCACATATTGCGTTCAAACGGGATGAAAACCTCATATTAGCGCTTACGAAGGCTTCTATGCACGGTTAGGTGTGATTCAATTTGAATCCAATCGAAAGAAAAATTCAAACATTCTGTATTCAAATAATTCGTTATTTTGTTTAAGTTAGAAAGCAATTTAAGGGTTCTGAACACCTATAAACTTAGCTATCTGTGTATAATACCCTAACTGCAACCGAAACGCTTAAAGTGTTGCTTAAATATATAATTAGTACCCCGAAAGAATCTCGCAGAGTCACATATTGCGTTCAAACTGGATGAAAACCTCATATTAGCGCTTACAAAGGCTTCTAGGTACGCCTAGGTGTGATTCAATATGAATCCAATCAAAGAAGAATACAAACAATCTGTATTCAAATAATTCGTTATATTGTTTAAGTTAGAGACAATTTAAGGGTTCTGAACACCAATAAACCTAGCTAGCTGTGTATAATAGCCTAACTGTAACCAAAACTCTAAAAGTGCTGCTTAAATAAATAATAAGTACACCAAAAGCATCTCGCAACGTCACATATTGCATTCGAACAGGTTGAAAACCTCGTATTAACACTTACGAAAGCTTCTAGGCACGCTTAGGTGTGTTTCAATATGAATCCAATTGAAACAAAAATTCAAACATTGTGTATTCAAATGATTCGTTATTTTGTTTATGTTAGAGGGCAATTTAAGGGTTCTGAACACCTATAAACTTAGCTAACTGTGTATAATAGCCTAACTGCAACCGAAACGCTAAAAGTGCTGCTTAAATAAA